>PVKU01004927.1:0-134799 GCA_004027475.1 Anoura caudifer
ATGACAGGTTGCTGTTCGTGTAATTTCACAAGTAGTGGGGCTCATCTTTGGACGTGAGGACCTCTTTTCAATCCCTGCCAAAATGCGGTGGTGGCAGTGGGGGATGGGGTGCAGAATCATCGGCCCATGCTCTGGCCACAGGCCCTCTGAAACTTACTAGTTCCAGGACTCTCTTGAGATACAAAAACCTTACCCAGTCTGCCAAAACATGTCTCAGTCTCTGAAAATCTGCAAACACCCATGGCTACTAGCCTCATTTTCACGTTGGACGCATTTGAGGAGTGTAGACCCATTGCTCTTCAAGGAGCCCCCAAGAACATTCACTCACTGTTTTTTCAGACTCCTGGCCCTCCCCAGATTCTCGTGAGTGACCACCTGAGACTATGTCTTGAGGGACTTGTGATGAAATGAATGAGCACTGGAGTTTGACGACAGTAAATCAGCAAATAATCCCAGGCCTGGAAAAATATGTGAATGCAATTTCACCACGCCTCATAGGTATCTGTGTTCGCCTTGGCAGGCCTCGGCACTCCCTGCATTGAGCTGGCAACCATCTTGTATTTCCAAGTCACGAGAACAAGAATATTTACCTTTGTTTATTCTTGTGCCCACTTATGGTATCATACCCACAGGTCCCCACTTCGGATGCATCCGGTGAGCTTGCAGAGCCCTAAATGCCTAACCTGTGTAAGTTCTTTCCAGTCTATGAAATTTTACCTGCATTTTTAATATTAAGGTAACATTTTTCAGATACTATAAAACACCATGTGATAATTTTTCAGTAATTGTGTGAATTTTAATAAAACCGAAATATCTGCAAACAGTACAATTCACCATGTAATTTTTTTTTGATATACATATATTTCCTTTGGAAGAAATAAATGATTAATTCTTTAGACAAGCAAATTACCTTTTAATCCAAATTTAGGGCTAAGTTATATGTAAAGAATGCCATTGCCGGGGGTGGTTTCTACCCATGACATCATTTCCAGAACGGTATTAACTACTATATTTCACCACGATACAAAGTTTAAGGTGAGCTAACAGCGCAGCAATGGACTGGTTGCCAATAATAATTAGCTGCCATTACTTACAGGTGCACATTTGATAAACCCATAGACATTCTCCTGTATGTATTAACCTGACTTGAATAAAGAGAATTCAAACAGATGTAGAATGAAGGCTGCGCATCTCCTTAAAAGTTGGTCAGAATATTACCAAGTTTTCTTCTCACTTCTGCCTTGAAGAAGGGCAAGGACGACTCCTCCCCTCGCTGACACACCCGCCTGGAGTCCACGTTGTTGAGACAAGTTAATGAGAAAATCATAGACCATAGTCTTAATCACACGATGTTTTTAATAAGCTTGCTGCCATCCTCCCAGAATACCCTTGAATTGCAGTTATTCTTCACATCATGAAATATTCTTTAAAGACTTTACACATTTCTTTGCAGTGTAGAGATATGTATTTTCTCCTGTGCCACACCACTCCCAAAAATGTTTTCTGCTATAGACTTCCAAATGCTTGAGTATGTTTCAAAACACAGTCACCGTAAACGCCTTCAGAAATGTGGCATCACGTATCAAAGGATTAAAAATGATTAAACATTTTGAAAGTTGGATGGTAAATAGAGCTTAAGTTTAGGCAGTTTAGCTAAGGCATTCTCAGTCTGAAAACCCTCTGGGGTTTGTTTTATTTTGTATTGTTTTTATTGTTATTTCTTTATTTCAGCTCTGATACTTAATATTTGTCATTATTTCCAATTTCAAATTTGGTTTTAAATTTATAAAATGTAATTTTAGTATATAGCTTACACATCTTTCAAAATTGTTTTGAGTGTGTACAAGGCACAATGAAGATTCTATAGAGGTATGAGACAGCTGTATGAATAATACAAATAGCAGACAAAAAAATCCTTATTCCCTGATAAGAGGGAAAGAGACTAGTCCCAGAACTATGTTACAAAATAATATATGCTCTAGAAGATATAGTAACATGGAGAAATTATTTCTTAAATGGATGGTCAGGAGAGCTCTCAGATGAGGAGGCATTTGAATTTGGTGGGTAAAAATGGTAGTTTGTGCATATTAAGGGGAAGCTATCTATTTCAGGTAATGGGATAGCACTGATACAGGTAGGGAGGGTGGAAAATATGGAAGATCATGCAATTTGCATTATGGGAATTAGACGCCTGGAGGCCTGAGACCCCTGAAAGGGCAGCAGAGGGAAGGGAAACACAAAAAGAGTGAGATTCTGAGCAAGGTAACGCTGACAGTTTGGATTCCAAACCTCTGACCACTTTCTCTGCTTCTCTAAGCTACCAGCAGTCTTCATGGCCAGGCACATCAGCTGAGAATGGCATGGGAGGAGACAGGGAAACTCAGAGAACCTGGAAGTGACCCAGAGCTCACTCGGGGCTACTCCAAGAGTTAAAGACTATAGATCCTGGGAAATTGGAAGAGGGAATTAGAAAGACGTAGGTTAGCCCTACTGCCTGTAGGGCTGTTGCAGAGATGATTGTCTCAGTTTATAGTGCAATCTGGCTTCCTACTCCGTGTCGTAACACAAATCCCAAAATGAAGCTGAAGATCAGAACATGGGTTGTGGGGATGAATATATTCTGTTAATACAAATAAAGTCGGGAAGAAGGATAGGTTTTAGCAGAAGGAGATGAGTCTAGTTCTGGACATCAGACTTAAAGTTATCTGTAGGATTTTATTCATGGGTATCTGTTACTCAAGGCAGCTGAAACCAGAGGCTAGAACACTTGGTGGAGAGAGAATAAAGATGTTAGCTATATGCGTAGGTTAAGAGGATTAAATCTGTTAGAGTGAAAATGAAATACCATAAGGCAAGAAGGCTTGTCATGCCCCTGTTACATATATCCAACGAGAAGTTAAAAAGCCAGAAAAAAAGAATGAGTTTCTAGATTCAGCTTCCCCATGAAAAGAACTTAGAGCTGTCAATTCTGTCCTTAGAGCAAGGAAAAGATGGCCATATCACAGACCAACAATATTCTCCGTGCCACTCTGCGTACTGATACTGCAGGGCAAGCTGCCCCGCCCAAACCGGGAGACCATGGGTGGACCCCGAGAGGACCAGCGGAGCCCCAAACTGGCAAGTACAATTGAATGCTGATTTTTGACAAATTGCTGCTGGCTGAATGTGCACTAACTTGTCAGTGAGAAACTCTTGGGGCCACATTTTTAGGCGTTTCCACACTTTTATAGCCTTTGTCTCCAGGAAGCCCACCAGTTTCTCATGGTGAAAATTCAAGAAAGACCCCTTGGTGACTGATGATGGGGAGGTGCAAGAGTAGAAGGTGGGGAAGAGAAAAGAAGTTATTGAGAAATATGTTCAGACCCTTGTGCATCGCAAAGGCCCCCTGTCTAGGGGAAGCAAAGCACAAGAGAAGTTTGCCACAGCCTCATTGAAACTAGAGAGGAAGGGCGTCTGTTTCCACTCCAGCCACTGCTACTCATCCGTGTGGTATAAGAGAGAAAATGAAACCCACTCAATAGGAGTAAGGAAGTAAAAAAAAAAAAAAAAAAAAAAAAAAAAAAAAAAAGATTGGAAATGCTGCATCCAGGAAAGGGAATAAAGGTCAGAAGAAAAAAAAAGTTCACTAATGTAGAAACACTGCAGGTCACAAACCTCTCGACGCAGGTTTGCTACAAGACAGGGATTCAATTGGACAATTATAGAATGTCCCCACCCCCAGCACCTTACAGCTGTAACGGCAGAGATCCAGCATATTCACCGTGGATTGCAAATAAAAGGGCTGCACAACATAGACTCTCTCCAAGGAGGAGTCCACAGGGAAGCCCCAAAGAAAGAGAAGAAGCAAATGAACAAAACCCCCAGTCAGCAGAGGAAGCTGAAGCCTCTGACACCCATAATTCCAAAAAAATATCATTCTTACCCCAACTCTTAGCCAGAAGAATATAAAAACATGAAAGGTCTATGTACCTGATTTCCAATTACTTGAACCAACATGTCAGTTTTCAGCAAAACTATTGAAAGACAGGCTAAAAGAAAGAGAAAATAAAATCTGAACAGACAAAGCAATGATCAGAACCGGGCCTCCATATGACCCAATGTTTGGAGTTATCAGAGAAGGAATTTTAAATGTCTGTTTAAAATGTTAAGGGCACTGATGAATGCAATAAACTCTTAAAACTCGAACGTGACAAAACAAACACTCCATTTTTAAAACTGGAAAACTCGGAAGAGATGTCTTACCAAAAAATAGAAAGACTGCAAATAAACATACGAAAAGATGTTCCAGCACCATATTTCCTTAGAGAATTAGAAATTTAAAAACAAACTAATAATAGAGATACCAGTCGCACGCCTAGGAGAAGGACCAAGCTGTAACATCAGTGGCAGTGCCCGCCGCTGAGGACGTGAGCAGCAGGAGCCCTTGCTCATCACTGGCGGAAACACAAAGGGACACATTAACTGCAGGATGCAGCCTGGCAGCTTCCTACAAAACTATGCAAGGTTTCCAATACGATTGAGCCATCGCGCCCATAGGTCTTTCCTCATCTTATTCGAAAACTTATGTTCACACAAAATCGGCATGTGAATGTTTGTCCCCAATCAGCAGAAAGTCAAAGGAGTAAGGTGTCTGTGAATGGGTGAATGGATAAACGACAACTGGAGCTCCTGTTACAGAACAGGGCCAAGGGGGGTCATGAATTACCGAAAGGACCCCCCCACTAGGTTTGCATTGTCTGCCACCAGAGGAAAGATGTCTCTCAATGCCAGAGATTTGTGAAAAGGAAAGGAAATGTTCATTTAAAGCTATACAGACTTAAAGTAGTGACCTAATGTCTTCATTAAAATATCAAAGTCCTTTAGGATACCCACAGACGCACACAGTCCTTCCTTCTCCCTCTGCCCCAGTCTGGGGCACCGTATCTCAGGAAAAGAAGTAGACGTCCGTGATTCAGGCTCCCCGCACCATCAGCGGTGTCGCTGCCAGGATATCCAGCTAATCCAAAACCATGCGGCACCTTCTCATGGCCCACCAGCAACAGTCCTTTCACCCCTTTTCTTCCGGTCAAAATCTCTCCTACTTCTTAAGCCATGTGGCCAAAGAGAGCACCCCAAAGCCACATGATCCTCTCCTTGGCAAAGCTGTGGGGGTCCCCACTCTGGCCAAAACCAAGTGGTTCTCTCTCACCAAGGCTGTGGGGGTCCCCACTCTACCAAAAGCATGTGGTTCTCTCTGCACGGCCATAGCCTTGTGGTCCTCTCTCTGCCAAAGCTGCGTCGGTGTGAGGGGGGGGTTGCCACTCTGCCAAAGCCAAGTGGCAGTTCTCTGCTAAAGCCGCATGGCGATTCTCCCTCACATGGCTGCAGGGGGTCCCCACGCTGGCAAAACCACATGGTTCTCTTCTTCCAAAGCTGTGTGGTCCTCCCTTCAATGGCTGCCGTGTCTGGGTTTAAACCCTAGCGCCAATCCTCCTCTGCAGCCCCATTTCCAACTCCTCCACAATCGGTTACACCTGCCAGCATTCCTGTATCCTTCCAGCTTTACTGGCCTGCCCTCGTGAGTCCGGCCAGGTGAGGCCCTGTGGTGTGGAGCCAATCATCCCCAAGCTCTCACGCAGGTGCTGTAACCAGGGGGCGTTGCCTCCCAGTTATGTCTTGGGTGGAAGTCACTGCCATCCCCCTGGCTCAAAGCATGGCCACAGCTATTTAACATGTCTATGCAACCAGTTAAAGGCTATAGATGTGTTAAATGACCATGTCAGAGGTTAGCTGCAAAGCTGTTGTTATGCAAAACAGCTCTCCATGTTCCTGCTCCCCATGTCCCTTCCCCCAACTCACACCTGTGGGGGGAAGGGGTGAGCACATTGTATATATCTTTCTAATATTTCCTGGACACTATGAGTTCTGGACCCCATTCCAAATCCCTATTTGGGGCCCCACTCTTGGCTGCACCCTGTAACACTCCCATACAATGGAGTGATATTCAGTGATAAAAAGAAAAGGGCTTCAAGCCACATCAAGATGTGAGTAGTCTTCCTTGCTCACTGTCCTCATGATAGAAGTCAGTCTGAAAAGGCTACATACTGTAAAGTCTCATTTTTTATTATATCCCAGAACAAGTGTGCTTTAGAGACAGTAGAGAAACCAGTGGGTACAGTGGGGCTGAGGATGGTGTTGAATTTGCGATGTACCGGGGATTATTAGGGTGGTGAAATATTTGATGACACTCTACAGGTGAAAAGATGATGCAAGTATTTTTATTTTCTTAATTGAAACTTGTAGAACTTTTTTTCAAATATTTTATTTATTTAGAGAGAGGGGAAGGGAAGGAGAAAGAGAGGGAGAGAAACATCTATGTGTGGTTGCCTCTCATGTGGCCCCCACTGGGGACCTGGCCCGCAACCCAGGCATGTGCCCTGACTGGGAATCGAACTGGTGACCCTTTGGTTCTCATCCCGCACTCAATCCACTGAGCTACATCAGCCAGGGCTGAAACTCATGGAACTTTACAACACAAAGACTGATCCTTGATGTTGGCAAATTTTAAAAAATCATTTAAGAGGTCACAGGGCTCCAGGATGTTAGGTACAAACTTAAAAACCGGAAAAAGGTATGAACTTTATTTAATAATAATATGTCCCTGTTGATTCGTTAATCATGACAATCGTTTCACAGTCATACAGGACATTCATCAGCAAGAGAGAGAGAGTACCAGGTGTACAGGAACTCGCTCCTGCCATCTCCATTTCCCTCTAAATTTCAAACTCTTGTAAAATACAGACAGAGGCGGAGTAGGAGAGTTTATCAAATGAGACAAAGTTTTCTCTAAAGTCTTTTGACACTAAGTACAGCAGAGGAAATGTTGAAGGAAATGGAAAGGTAAGCAACTGTGTCAACTGCTACAGAAAGATGAGCCCGCCATGGGCAATGTTATTGATAAAAATTAACACGGAGTAGAAAAACCTCTTGTTACCATGAAGCCCCTGTGCTGCCGGAGAGCGGGACCATTTCCCAGGGAGCACACCATCCACTGAAAGCTGCTTAAATAAACGAATAACAAATGCCCCTATTCCTTCCATTCAATATGGTTGCTTTTAACCATTTTCAACACACTGAATTATTGATTGCCTGCGACCCAGGCGAGGTGCATTTGTGTGAGTTTGTACGGCGTCCGACAGCACAGCCAGCCTCCCCGCTTGGGGAAAAGCAGGCAGACAGCACAGCCCCGGGTTCCAGCTGGCAAAGCCCGCAGGCACAGGGGGAGCATCGCTGGCAGTGGACCTGGGCAATCCCTGCCAAGTCTTTGGTTGCACAGTTGAAAACACCATGTGCTTCCCATCATGCCGCAATATTTTCACACCTGTCGTGCCATTAATTAAGTTCTCTTTATCCGCCTGCGTTCATGAAAGAGACCCACATCCCTGGATGTTGGGACCCATTTTTAATGGGGGCAAGCATGAGCTATATTTGATATTGGATGGTTTTTCTATATCCATTTTTGCGCGGTAAAGCTGAGTGAGGTTTAGAGCACCATATATATTTGCTCTGGCAATTGATCTTGTCCCAGAGCTGAACCTTTTGGGGATAATCATTCAGACCATCTGTCTGAGACTGGGTCATAAATTGCATGTTTTTCTCCATAGAATTTTATTCTGTAGCATTAGTATGCGTTGAATAGTTATTAGCAGACTGTGACTTGAATAAATGGGTTCTACGAGGTGTCAGTGGCACTGGGGAAATTCAAAAGTTATAGCATGAATAGGGTTACAGAGAACAGTTTAATTTATGTCCAGTATGGACATGGTTTGCAGTCATCCTTATAGTTGGTTGCCCAGCCAAAGGAATTACAAATAACAAGGAGGTTTTGTTTTTAATATTCTTTGCTCTTCCTAAAATGAGCATTTTTGTTCTTTTTTTATTTTAACTTTTTGTTTTGGAATACTCGTTGATTCATGGAACGTTGTAAGATCATGTACAAGAGGTCTCAGGTATGCTTTACCCAGTGGAAGCAGCACCTGATACTCTAATAAAATATCAAACCCTGGAAATATATATTAGCACAGTTCAAGAAACTTATTCAGAGTTGACCTTTTACTCTGCACGTGTGTGTGTGCGTGTGTGTGTGTGAGAGAGAGAGAGAGTTGGAGAGAGAATTGGCATGTCCATATTTCTATACAATCAAATTTATTTTTTATTTTTTATTGAATTTGCTGGGGTGTCATTGATTCACAAAACCACACAGTTTTACTGCACGTATTGATTTACGTTACTCCGGCACAATCCACATGTAGAAGTATTCCCTCACCAACAGGCCCCTTGGTGCTGCCCCGGTATAGGCACACCCACCCTGCCCATCCCTAACACTTGACAACCACCAATTTGTCCTCCACCTATAATTTCATTATTTCAAGAATGTTGTATAAATGGAGACCTACGCTATGTCACCTGTTGAGACTTTTTTTACTCAGTATAATTCCCTTGAGATTATTTTTTAAATTAAAAATAAAGTGACCAATCTCAACTGATCATTAGCATACCTTAGGTCACTTTAAAATTACATAGTTCTGAGCTTTGACAGCGAAGGTCTTTTTGGGGTGCAGAGTATGCACGCAGCTTCCATTGGCTAAGGATGCTCACGTGGTATCTCTCAGAAGACTACTTTCTTAAAGTAAGGGGGGAAACTTGAGGTCTCCTGTGAGGAAAATCTGTCTCAGCTTTCTTCCAGGTATTTGTGTAAGGAAGCAAAATGTAAGAACTTAGGCCCTTAAAGAAAGCTGGTGATCAGGGCCAATGACAAGCTGTTTCTGGGTCAAAAGAGAAAGGTGATGACCCTAATGTCAAGGTAAGGTGATAACTGAGGAGCTGAACAGAATTATGTGGACCTGTTCACAATCTGGTTCGGTCCTTTATCTCCTCGCTCCTTCCTCTCTATTTTCAGAAAAGCCAAGGTCGCCATGCTTCAAATGGACCGGTCTTGCATGGAAAACGTAGATGACAAGTTTATTTACTAAATCTAAGTCTACACTAGAAATCTCATCTACTTGATAAGTCAGTTTTCATTATTCAAAAAAAATGAGATGGAATAGGAATCACTGAATGAGGACATAATTTTTTAACAATGAACATATATAATATGTAATAAATGATTTCCTGGTATCCATGAAGAGAATGAGAGCTAAGAATTTTTTTTGCCATCAGGTGAGTCTTTAAGAAGAAGCAGATGAAGTGAGGAAAGCCTATTTGTGTCTAAAACATTTGCTGGTTACACAGAGGTACCCTATGTGTATAATCATAAGAGTATACACTTCATGAGGCAGGAACAATATCAATTTTATAATTCCAGTGCATCTTAGAGACCAACATGGTGCCTGAACCATGGAAAGTGTTAATGACATGTCGCATAAGCAACACTCTGAGTTAGTCATTGTCTCCATTTGCTGGTAAAGGGACAAATGATTAATATATTAAAACAAAATGACCAATATCACATAGTTTCTAGTCATGACCTAAATGCAGAGCAGAAATATTTAGCACTTTATTTCTCTGTACTCTTAAACTGGTTAGTAACTGTGTATCTGAGCAGCCTTTTAGTTACTATCCAGACTCACACGAAAGCCGTAAAGGGCGAGCAGAGACTTTGGAGATGCTATCGCCAGTTATTACAGAGGTCACCAAATTCGAGACATGTGGTTTTTAGGAAAACACTGGAACTGGTTTTTTGAAAGCAAGGCTCTATGCACAGCTTACTATGAGAATGTGAGTCATTTGATGGCAAAAAACAAAAAAGAGAAAACAAAAAACCCACGACCTTCTTCTCCTCTTTGGTATCCTTATTAACTCATGCGTACATGGCCTGGCACACAGTAGGTTCTGGATCGGAGTGCTGTCCAAATTTGGACTCTTCCAATTGAAACCAATCGTGGGGACCTGACAGAAATGGCTTTCAACGTCCCGTAAAGAAATTAATGTTTCTCTACACAAGAGGCACTGTTTTTGTTGTTGCTGGTTTCTTTTGTCTTTTCTTTTTCTTTTTCTAGTAACATGATCCAAAGTGATGACTTCATTGACCTACCTTCCTCCTCATACTTGGGCTTTATCCTGGAGGATGGTCTTAAAGATCTTTCCAGAAGACTACTTTTCTGTCAGTTATGTACAAATCACCGAGTCCTGTATCAGGAACTCAAAACTAAAATCTATTTGTGTGGTTATCCATTCATTATCCCCACCCCACCCCCAAATTACATGTTGGAAAAGTGGTGGGGTCTGCACTCAGATTCCTGTAGTACAGGTAGGAGAACCATCGTACTATACAGCAGAGAGATACAGTCTTTCATGTTCGGTGGAGTTTCAGGTGCCTTGGCCGCTATTGTTGCCGACTGTAGGGTTGTGAGTGGGCTAATTCCTTGACTGAGGGTCAAATACTCATTAGCGAATTGAAACATGATTTTGAGTAATTTAATGAAATTACGGACAGTTATAAGGTCACATGGATGTCATGTTAAAAGGAGGAGACTTATCATTATAGAGAGGAAAATTGACACACTTAAGGACAATTTCAGGATCAGGTAGGCTACAGAAACCTCTCCTGAACAGGTGTCCCACAGACACGATATCTTGAGTTGTACCCAAAACTACGTGGTCAACATCATCTCAACTGCCATGGCTCTTTATGAGAATATGAGTGCATAATTTTATGAGGCTATCTCCTTGCATCATGAATTTCTTCCTTCTTATTGATCTTTAATGTATTTTATTTATTGTAATTTATTGAATTTTATTGAATTAACCTTTTATTGAATTTATTGGGGTGACACTGATAAACAAAATTATACAGGTTTTAGGTGCGCAATTCCGCAACACATCATCCGTACACTGTATTGTGTGTTCAGCACCCCAAGTCAAGCCTCCTTCCATCACCATGTATCCCCCCTTTATTCTCCCCCATCTGCCCACAGCCCCCTCCTTGCACCATACATTTTAATGGAACTTCACATGGGGAAATACATTTTAGATATTGTATAATGCGTGCATGGCCTCTGCATCCTAAATGATAAAGCTAATGTAATTCCTCACAGAGGAGTTAATAAAGAATTCTGACTCCAGGTTTTACTTAGTAACTTGGCATCCGTCCCTACCCCCCAAACAGGGGCTTTACTACCAACCCCAAGATATTTTTCAGAAGACAGAAACCAGGTGTTTTTTTATTTTTGTCTTTACAAAGCACTTTCGAAAGCAAGGGCATAATGAAAAGGATTCATTATTTAAGAGATTACAAAATCGTTCCTTATGATTCGTCACTTGCAGTACGAAGGAAAACTTAATCAGGTAGTACTGAAGAGGGTACTGATCTAATTCTTTAGAAAGGGCTTGAAAAGTCCACAACTCATCTTTAGTAAAGAGTACTTAAGGGAAGACAAGTTTGCAGCACTAACGTGGGAAAAAGGACCACTGGGTGGATCATATAAGACCCTCCGGATAAAAAGCTCGGAGTCCATCTATGTGTTCACGAGATACGAGCCGCATTATTTACTCAGTGAGGTTGGGTGTAGTAAGAG
Organism: Anoura caudifer; assembly: GCA_004027475.1. Classification (NCBI taxonomy): domain Eukaryota; kingdom Metazoa; phylum Chordata; class Mammalia; order Chiroptera; family Phyllostomidae; genus Anoura; species Anoura caudifer. The sequence goes on from PVKU01004927.1 coordinate 11,556, forward strand.
ATCAGTCGTCGTACGTCTGAGTCAGATGTTATTCTACTATCACAGGCTGGGTGCTTCCATTTAATTGAATGCTTTGTGTTCAGACGAGAGCACTGCATATTGGCTTTTGTCCATATCTGTCAAGTTCTAGATGGAAAAATTGAAAGGTATTGGCTTCATTCATAAATACTTTAGTGCCTAGTAAATGAATGCCTCTTTTCCCTCTCTGTCCCTCCAGACTTGAAAGTGAAAGGCCTATTGGTCTCTACAAACTACTACTTTTCCATCGAAAGTTCTCCTTGTTTTCCCAACACACTTGGATGGCAATCCCAAGGAATTTGTGCTTATTCTACCTCCAATCCATTTTCATGCTTCCAAACATCTACGTGTGGGAGCAGGAGTGTGATAGATGAAAATGGGATAAAGAAGGATTTTCAGGGGCCCGTTCACCTTGCCTTAACTTTCCCTGCTTTCGTGAATTCTCTCCTCATCCTCCCAGATGGACGTGGGCTTCCTGCTGTATTACTAAAAGGCAAATATTTTTATAGTCATTTTCTGGTTAGTGTTACAGCGACATCCAAGGGTGGAAAATACGTTCTGTAGTCATCTAGGTGCATCCTAAGTCGCTAGCAGGAGATCTCGACCACGGTATTAAAACATAAGATAACTCATATTGAAGCCAGCATTTATGCTCTGTTTTCTGATAGTGTTTGAAAATTCTCACCATCCCTTCATATGCTTCCACACGCCAAAAGCAGAAATGGGGAAGGTTAGGACATTTAAGAGTGATTAACTATGCATATATGAAGGCAAGGCTGATATTCTGCTTTTCTTCTCTTTTCCAGCTAAAACACCATCCATTTCTCATTAGCAACATTAACTCAAATGTAAGGGTTTAATAAATGGTAACCCCCAAGTCATGTCCTGTCCTCAGTGTTTTTGTACTTTATTTGCTTAATCATAAAAGATCTGTGGAGTAGGTGTTATTATTTTTGACGTTTCTAAGAGGTAGATGGTTTGCAAATACGGTCACAATAATTAGTGCCCTCCCTACATTTTCCGTGTACACAGCAGTGTACACTCCCTTCTCGCACAGATGCTGGCCTTGGTCATGTTACTCACTCTGGCCAATGGGTCATTACCTGGATGGTTTTTAGGTGTGAGCCACTTCATGATGATATTGCTGTATTCTGTAGGTCATAGGTTTAAGATCAATTTTTGCATATATATATATGCAGAGAGTGTATATTTATAAGATATAGTATTAAAATGGACATCTCTATATCAAAATGTATTTCAAGATGCATATATGTAGACATAAAACTATGCATCTTGAAATACCTTTTGATATAGAAATATCTATTTTGGTAATATATCTTATAGATATGCAATATAAATAATAACATGCATAAATATTTCTGTATTCTATATTCTGAGGATAGCTACCTTGCTCCCAGGTTATTAATATTATAAATAAAAAATTGAAAAACATGCATGTCAACTATAATTTAAAAATAAATAAGTTTATAAAGTTAAAACATGAATCAGGGAATATTTTGAGTACCTCTGGGATTATAAATACATTTTTGAATTTATATGCTGAGATTTATATTTATAGTTGTAGTCATAATAATCAAAGTCCAGTAAGTGCACTAAGCTATTTATTAATATTAACTATTAATGCTAACAATAGTCCTATAAGGTAATTATTATTATCTACATATTATAGATATATTATCTATATATTATAGATGAAGAAATTAAGACTTAAGGAATAGAAGTAATTTTTCTCTATTTATCCAATTAGTAAACTGTAAAATCAAGATTCAAGGTCTTCGCCTTGGACTGCAAAGCTCGCATCATTCAGCATCATCTCAGACACGTGTTGCAGGTGTTCTGCCAACAGAAGTGTCTTCACTTTTTGAGATACCTCTTCCCATTCCTCACGTGAGACAGGGGCTGGCTTCAGGGTCCTCTCAGATCACTCAGTGAAAACAGCTTATTACTGCCCAAATACCTTTGCTGGATATGAAAAGTCTGGGAACCCGCTGGGCCATCGCAGAGCCTCTGCCTTGGACACTTCACTGACCCTCCCTCCAGTTCGTCATCTGAAAATTTGAAAACATCCACCTTAATAAACATTTATGAAGACATGGCTTTCTAAAGCAGAGTTGTCACATGATGAGTTACAATCCTGGGTTTTCTTCTGTGAACATTTTATAACCCCTTTGTATCAGTTCACAATCATAATTTGTAATGAGTCCTTCAAATATAGAAAGTAGTTCATTAATTCGAGAATACACTTTAAGCATCTATTTTGTTGTTGCCGTGTGGGAAGTTCGGAGAATTTTTTTAGTGACTTAAACGTGGAGGTGTTTCAGTGCTCGTGGAGGTGATATTCCAGCCCAGAAATCCAATTAATAAATAATTGGTTTTATAATTAATTGACCATGTTATTTATACAAGTTACTTGTTATCATTGACCCTTAATTTTCTTATTCATAAAATGGAAAGAAAATAATATGCATGTCTTTCGGCTGCTGGGATCTTCGGTAGTTCTTCATGCACTGCCTGGTACAATTAATTAAGTAACTAATATCTCCCTTTCTTAACCTCATTTTAAATGCTGTTTTCAAAGCCCCAGATATCATGTTTTGCTTTGCCTGAATGTATGTGTATAAACACTATCAGAGTGTCCCCAAAAATATAATTTAAGATTCATGTTCAAAATAATTTTTTGTTCAACAAACAGAAAAGAATCAGTCGTATAATCAGCTCCTTGCTAGGGCACGGAAGCCCTACTTGTAAAGTGGACTGCACACCCCTCTGCCCTCTCACCGTTTGAGACTCTCTTTCTTCTACTCAGAACCTTTTGTAGGCAGATCAGCTGCCGGCGACTCCAAGCCTAACTTTTGCCAGTGACGTGTAGTTCGCTGTGTTTGTACTCTACACCTGGGTCGCTCCGTTTTTCAGTCATCCGTTGCAAATAATTCACATGACTCACCACTTTCTCACTCTTTTTAGTAAGGAGTCACTGCATCAAGAGGTAGTCATTCAACCAAGAGAACCTAAAAGAAAACAAAAACCCACTGTGTTTGCTACGTAAATTTCAACAAGAGCCATTCAGACATAAAACTGTAGGATCGTAATGACAGGCTTGAGTCTGTGGACCTGGACTCAAAGAGCCCCTGGATGTCAAAAGTTAAATATAATTCCATCGCGCAATATAAAGGCATGATGGGTAATACACCATTGTGCATATGAATCTAAAGTATCATAGTTTTACACGATTTCCAGCTGGCCCACGGATTTCTTTTAGCCTTTCGATAGCTCAGGTGCTACTGCAGTTAGTACAGACTCAGTAAAGCTCTGTGAACACAGGAAATAGTCCTGAGGAGCTTTGCTTTCACCCCCAGCACGCAAAGCCTAATCGGTATATAACGTATGTTCAATCAGTACGTACCGAATGAATTAATAAATCACTTGTTTGTCAGCATTTCCTTAATTAGCTAAATTCGGTTGAGGCCCAGTGACAACATTAACTCATTTAATCCTCAGAATTGTCCCATTTGGTAATGTGCTCACTCTGCAAATGAGGTAATTGTCAAATTGAAGAGGCATCACTTGAACAGTTGTTTCTGTCTCTAAAGCACATGTTACATCAACCTTCCATTCAACTAGATTATATTCGTTGTGCTGTACTATTCTTAGACTATGCTAACATTTACCCCGTATTCATTCAGTCAGTCATTCACCCATGTATTCATTCATTTATATGAATCTGATGAGTAATCAAAATGGGCTGTGCTGTATGATAATTGCTGGAACACATTGGTGAGTAGAAACAGGCGTGGTGGTTGCTCGCACACAACTCACAGTCTAATGGGGGGACACTTTAATCAAATCGTCATACATACGTGTGAAGCTATACTTCTGATCACTACAAATGAGGTACACATAGTGCTCAGAGGTTAATAATAAGAAAGCTGGAATTATATATGTTTAAAGACAATTTCACTTTGAAAGGATAAACCCAGTGACTCACTGAGAACAGGGATTTCTGGGCAGAGGCAACATGAATACAAATGCCCCAGGCCCAAGAGGAGTAGTAGGATCATGAACGAGGGACTGAAGGACCCTGTAACCAGAAGGCGGAGAGACAGAACGTTAGTGGAAAGAGGTAGTCAGGGGCTAGATGAGGCGCGGCCTACGATGGTCACTGAGTATTTTCAGCTTCATCTTTGGTGCAATAGCAAGACATGCAAAGGGTTTAAGCAAGGCAACGACATGAGCAGATACATGCTCTAAAAAGAAAACAACTGTTCGTCTCCTCCTCCTAGATAGAAACCTACTTAGGAGAGGCAACTAGTGAATGGTTAGGATTACTGTTGGACTGCCATTACCTTTGCCCTCCTCTTTACCCATCAGGGCAGGGGTAGAGAACCATCTTCACTGAGGTTTTAATCACTGGAGAAGTGTCCCACTTGATCCACGCTCACGCTCAGAGCTCTTTCAACGCCATCTACTCGACAAGAACCGAACATCGCCCAAGGGTTGCTCTTGTGCTCTCGGTACAAATTTCATAATTACCAACCAAAAAATTCTAATCCAGAATTTGTTGGCCCAAACGGAAAGGTTATTTTAAAAATACTCTTAACGGCATGAAGTTATCAATGGAATCATTAATTAAATCATCTGATGACAAAATTTAGGAATCAATTACAAAAATAATTGAAGTAATGAGACTAACAACATTTAGGAGATTGTACAAAGAGAGTAATTCTGTGAAGTGGCAACTGCCCCTGAACACACTTAATAATTACAAACACTTAAATGCATTATTGGTTCCAAATGGCCCCGTGGGGGGTACAGAGGAAAGGGAATATTGTATTTATTCTCCCAATACTATGATGAATTCCTTTCCAGAAATAAGCTATATGTGTTAATGTATGTATGCGAATTAAAGTTGGATCATGCTGATAAAGTTATTATTTTAAAATATAAGACACTTTAATTTCTTGGTCTTTGAACTTATCCTTAAAACATGTCTACTTACTAGATTGACTAAAAATTTTCCAACCTTTCAAATCATCTTTTTCTATACTAGTAAAGATGGGTATTTTTTGAACTTGAACTTACAAAGTAGGTGTAAATTCCTTGAGCTTTGGTGTGAACTACGCTTAGTTTCATATTTCAGCTCTACACCCTCAGGCAGAAGGTGACCTTAGGGAAAATGTATTACCTCACCTTTCAAAATGGTGATACCATTTAGATCTCTGTCACAGACGTTATTTGAGAATTAAATGGAATAATACGCACAAGGCACCTAGACCATAAAAATAATTTTCATTAATTATTCATTAATTTATCACTTTTCAATACCCAATAAAGGTATTTTAGACATTTCTATGGTATATTGTTTGATAAAGCATTTTCTACCCTTGAATTGGTTTTTTAGTATAATGCAAAATTTAAAAGTGCCTCCATCTATTTCCTTTACTTTGTAACAAAAGATCTGCAGACCATTGTGTTTCCCTCTAGATCTCACTGGCCAGCGGCACCAAAGCCATGTCTGCAGATCCCAGCTCCTTTAGTGCAGGAATCCTCCTTTTTCCAGCACTGAAAATAAACAAGCTTTATAGTTTGATTCTCATTTCAAATATATCTCTTTATTAGTTCCATAATGAATTAGATACAGACTAAGATGACATACATAAGTATGAAAATAAATATAAGTATAAACAGACATGTCATTACAGAGCCTGATTCTTGGCTGTGTCTTTAAATGCCCCCCAGGTGCAACCTTCCCCACTGACCACAAAGTCTATATAAATATGTGTGATATTCTGGCAGCTCTCATCCCTCTAAGTGGTCAGCTCTCCTTCCAGCCTGCTTACAGATTGACCATATTTTTCTCTATCTTTGCACACCTGTCATCACTGTTCCTTCCTAAAATCTGGTAATTGATTTTGATGTCTTCCCTGTTTGCACCTGAAATTATGTGTTGCCACGTCTCTGCATTGGAAATCTCTGTAGTTGACCTGGGCTCGCTGATGAGAAGAAGGTTTACCTTAAATAAGTTTGGCATGTACGTGGGTCAACACATCGATTCTGAAAGCTGAGTTCTGAAGGAGCCCTTGGTCAATCTCAGGGGCTAACTACCCACCCCACGGAGTAATTTGTCTTTTCATGCTACTGCCAAACCTGGCCTCCCATCTACATTGATATTTTATAGAATGAGAGTTCTCAAAAGTTGAAAAATTATTGCCATTTCTACCAACAGCAGTGTACTCTTTTGTATCATAAGCTCCTTAATTTAGAATGTTCAAATAATAGAAATCTATTCCAATAACAAATTCATCCAATTATTAGGACAGACAAAAGGGATGCACTTTTTAAATAAAGATGTGACAGGATTAGAAACCAATGGAGATTGTCAGAAATTTGAGGGGAAAAAATGTATTTTTTTTCTCTCTCAGTGAGCAATTAGACAGCTGTATTTTGCACAAGCTAAAATTGATACTGGGAATACAGAGCTCAAGTTGCTTGAGCTAGAAATAGAATTGAATATAAGTTTTGAAGAAGTTCTTCCGGAAAATCCGTAGGACTCTTGCCCATAGCTGGTCTGTGTTTCCAGATTCATGACTAAGTGAATTTTTCTTTCTTTCTTTCTTTCTTTCTTTCTTTCTTTCTTTCTTTCTTTCTTTCTTTCTTTCTTTCCTTCCTTCCTTCCTTCCTTCCTTCCTTCCTTCCTTCCTTCCTTCTTTCCTTCTTTCTTTCTTCCCTCCTCCCTTCTTTTCTTTCTCTTTGCTTTTTTCAGCCTCTTCCCCTCTTTCCTCCTTCCCTTCTTTCCTCCCTTTCTTTACCTTTCTTTTTCATCAACAAGACAGAATTTCAAGAACAACAAAAAAAGAAAACCTAGTGTTAAATGCTAAAAGCAATAGAAATGCGTAAACAAATGAGTTGCGGAAAGAGAGCTACACAATTATAATCTGGGTTCTTCTCGTATCTATTGAGCCCTCCATCCATCTACCTAAATTTTTATCATCTATGTATACATTTTCTCTAAATAGAACATATAAAGACTAATTTAACTGAAACAATTGCCTTTAGTAACATTCTTTTAACACATTGAAGTGATTTAGCTCATATTTTACTAACTCCATGGAAAGGACATATTCCTTTACCTTTGGAATCCATTGGTAAATGCAGAACTTTTTGTGGCAATCTCCAACATTCCCTGGAGCTAACATTTAATGCCACACTCCACTGAGATGAAGGTATTCAGGCCAGTTTTATTTAATCAATGTATTAAATATTTAGAAAATGAGGGATAATAATGAGTACTTGCACTGTTCTTTGTCCTTTGCTTCATGAGAGATTTTTCAAAAGTAATGAATGAGGAGAGAAATAATAGCATCTTCAGTCTTCTGAGTTGGCTAATGTTTGGGGGAAAGCTGAGACTATGATGGCAGAATTGAGGATCTGCGTCATGCATTAATACAAAACCACTCTATAAAATCCTGCAGAAAAAAAATATACACAGCATGTTGTATGACAGGATTTCCATTAACATTTTATTTTACCAATGATATAGCAATTACTTGTACATTCACAATCCTTTGAGCCACTCCATTCTGAGCTAGATCTTAATAATATATGTAAGAGCATTTTACCTGTATTAGTAATATTATTGATCTAACACCATTAATGTTTGCAGCATTTCTAAGACCCATTACCTGCTTGTATAGTAGCCCTGCCTGGCAAAAGTACATCACTTTCTCTGTTAAAGTTTGTCAGACAACAACACAAAAAAAGCAATTTTACCTGCTGCAGTGTATGTCTGACTGCTTGATAATGTCAATCAATAAGTGAATTCACTTCCCTATGTTCTCTGGTAAACAAGATATCTGCCCCATTTCAGATGCAAACAAAGGGAAAGGAGCTGAAATATGGGTAGATCAAAATAAAATGCTTTGGATGATAATTAATGGGCATTTGGGGGAAGACTGGGGGTTTGGTGGCAGAGATACTGAAATTATATCCCCTAAAGAAAACATTGACTGAATAGCCCATGGCAACTGCAGTGCAGTGGCCTGGAAAAAAGAACTTGAATGAAGATCGCAGGTTTATTTCTTTCTTGATAGGGTTGTAATGGAAAGCCATTTAGAGTGAAGTAAATTTTAAAATATTCGGGGGAAAATACACCATGTTATTATAATCTTTTCTATCTTACTATCTAATAAATTTGTTAGCTAAATATTCCTGAATATTTTTGTCTGAATATCTATTAGCTAAATTTCTATTTCTACTTGGAGAATGAGGGGTGTTATGAAGACAATTACTGCTTTTAATAACCTTTTAGAGTGACTTAGAGCAACTAAACAAAGGCTCAAAGGAATGTAAGGCATTTTAATACAGTGAGCCAGAGAGATATATGAGTAGCTAAACCTTACCAGTCATGCCCGCTGGGTTGGCCTCTGAACAGACAGAGTTTGGCTTCATGATATGTCCCTGCTCAGATGCCCGGTCAAATGATGGTGTGAATGAAATGGAAACTCGGGCTGGGGGTCAAACTATTACAGTAGCACAGGTTTATGACAGTCATACGTGCTCAGAAGTCGGTCACAGGAATCATCTGCACTGTCTGAGCTGTCCTGAGATCAACCTCTCCGTCTAGTTCCTTGAAGACAAATGTTCTCCCCTGACTTCTTTCTTACTCCATTATACTCCGCAAATCGGGGCCTCTGTTTTTCTTTTCCTAATGATTTCATGTATCTAATGTTCCCCTTCCAAAAAGCAATATAAAAATTAGAAAGAAAAGAAACGTAAGAGCAGGTTCATAAAGGTCAGACTTTTTTGTACCGAAAGTGTTGCAATTACTATGATAATATGTGCTAACAGCTTTTAGATATTAGTATGTGATTGGCACTTTGGAGACCTGCCAAGAAAAAGATGGAAGAGGTTTGCGAAGAAATTATGTCTAAAATGAAAAGAATTTAAAGAGTTGATGAACAAAGCAGGGATGGCAAGGCACTAAGGTTGACAGCGAGAAGTATTGAACACCAGGAAGCCTGGGAAGCAAAGGAGAGACTGCAGGAGGGTGAGCGCTGGGATAGTGGAAAAGGAGCTCCTGGCACGAGGCTCAGCCTTGGAGGAATTCAGGCACCAACAGAAGGAGAAAAAAAAAAAAGAAGGAAAAGCACAAAAACCTGACCTCCTTTCCCTCCTATTCTACAACCTCCTATGAGTGGTCCCCAGTAACCTAACAAGAAGCCAAACTTCATGGGAAGCCTGGAGTACACACTGCATAGAGGTCAGCCTGTGGGGACACGGAGCAGTGAAGACAAGGGCAGGGAAGAGACTCCGAGTATTCAGGGGAACGGGAGGAAATCCTGCACAATGCTTTACCTCAGTTAAGCCCCACCATAGCCATGACATTATCCCATATTTCAGTTCGAGAAATTTACAGAGTGGAACTTGGGTTCAACTGGGGGTCAAACAGTAGAGATCAGGTTCAAGTCCAGCTCTGCTTACCATCACCCCTAACACACACACACACACACACACACACACACACACACACACACACACACAGAGTGTGTTGAACCCAAAACATTCATTAGTTTTGGGCAAGTGTTGACATAAAGAGCTTTGTGGTTCACAGACACTTTGAACGGTATTGCAGCTGATTTTCACAGACTTACTACTGTTAGGCCTGGAAAGGAGATTTATCTCCATGTGTTGACAAAGAGCATTAAACTCAAAGCGGTGAAGGACTTTGTTTCCAGTCATGGAATCAGTGTTAGTACGTGCACTGTAATCCAGGCAGCTCAGGTTTGCTCCAGTGGCCCCCACCACATCACATTGCGCGACATGGCTTGTGCATCAAAACAGGTAGCATTTTAGACTCATACCATTATCCCCCGTAGCTACTGGCAGACAATACATCTGTGTAAAACTAGCATATCCATCTCACACAAGTCGCTTCAGCTAGCTATAAACTCTATTTTCCTAATGTTTATGTATTTTGATTCATGGATAATGCCTCAGCCTACAAAGCAAATATTAATATATTATTAGCTGATCCCATAGTACAAGTGATGATGACCTTTTCAAGAACCGAGATAAGCTGATGAGAGCCACCCTATACAAAATAAGAAAGGTCACCCAGATTTTCTCCTTTCATTTTCCTAATGCAGATGTCAAATAAAGCCTACTTAATAAAGTGTACAAAAAAGATGACACCTTGAATTATATTAGTTTTACCGCCACAGTGAATTTTGGCAAATATTCATCTGCATGACACAAAGTCTGTCCTCACCAAGAGAGAGAGTTCTAATGAAGAGGATTGACAGGCAGGGTCTCAGCTCCCACACAGGAAATGCCTGTGTTCCCATCCTCACTCTCACCCTGCATCTGACCCTGCTGCACCTTGGGAGTTTGAACAGCTCCACCGACTCAGTTATGTACTGCTTCATAGTAAATCAGAATAATAATGCTTTATCATTTTCAGTAATTCTGTAGGTTGGCTGAATGCAGCTAGATGATTCTGTTCTACTTGCAGTACAGTTGGGGGTCACTCATATGGAGGGCTTGATCTGTCCCTGAACTTGGCCAGGCCTGTAATGTTCAAGATGACCTCACTCACACGTCCAACACACAGGTGCTGACAGCCAGCTGGAGAGCACTACCTGTTGTCCACGTGATCTCTCTCGCTCTCTCTCCACGTGGCCTCTCATCATTCAGTGGACCGTGGTGACAGGTTCCAAAAGAATGAAACCAGAATTGGCACAATGTTACAATGGCCACATTCTTCTGGCCCAACCAGTTATTAGCCCAGAAATAGACTCCACTCCTTGAAGAATGTAGCGGTGTGCCCAGCCACAGATGGGAGGATGGTTGGTGGTTATCAAACTATCTCCTGTATCTATTGTTGCCTAAATCCTAAATCTAGGCAAGTTATAGAGCTTCAGCTAGAGCTCCCATTCTGAGAAACAGAAATCTATTTGGGAAAAGAGTAAGACATCATGCTGTCCACGGCCAAACTTCCTGTCACTTGAAGGAAGATGGCTTGGTGGGGAGACGCCACATCAGACCTGGTAGATGAGGTCTGACTACAGATTTCTGGCCTATTCGACCTTTGTAGCTATGGGTCAGAAAATGGATCGATCCTGTCTGCCTGAACTTTTTTCTTCATGATTACTACTTAAGACTTATGGTTGTCATCACAAGATGGCCCAAGTGTTTGTACCCTTTGATGAGAAGAGTCATTTTAACATTGAACAACTACTTTACGTGAGGGAACTTCATATATGTTAGCTCATTTAATCCTCATGATACACAATGGGGTGGTTATCGGTATTTTTATACTTCACTTTTTATTATGTTTAATTGAGGCTTTAATATATTCTGGGCATTATTTGGGGCATGAATATATAGTAGATGCCCACGTGGTCAACACGTTGTCCTCCAACAACTCACCCACTAGTGACGAGTGATGCTCACTCTTGTTTGTTCATTGTCTATTTATTGGCAGTAAGTTCTGTGAGGAAAATTAAACCATTGAAAGGAGACTAGAGAGTTTATGCATGTTGATCAGAAAAAAACCTTACTAATGTGACATGCTATTATATTTATTTGTTAATTAATGCACTCAAATGCCTTCATATTACCCAGGTCTTCCTTCTGCCCAGTGTTTACTCTTCTTCTGAGAGATCATTAGTGTCTTTTTATTCCTCTAAAATCTGTTTTTATATGTGTAAAAGCTAATAAGATTAGTAACCCTACTGTTTTTTTAAAGAGAAATGTTAGAGCAGTGTATTACACATTTTTTTTACCCTTGATTAAAAAAACTTAACAGTAAATGTTAGGGACCTTTCTATATTAGTACCCATAGCATGCAGAAATGTTCCTCATTATTCTAGATAAATACTTAGTGTGCCATGGTATATGCTTCATAAGTTACTTAACTTGTTGATAAAGTTCCTTTTTTAGAAGAAACTTTGAGAAAGTGAGAAAACAAGCTATGTGGATGTCTGAGGGAGACTTTAGAAAGAAAAGAAGCAGCAGTTGCAAAAGCTCTGAGTCAGGATTAGGCTCCATGGTAACAAAACTACCAAGCAGACCCATGGTGCTGATACAGGACACTGTTGGAGGGTCAGTATGATACATGGTTACAGAAGAAACAAGAAGGAGAACTGGTGGCCAATAACTCAATGAAATGATAACCCAATTAAAAATGAACAATGGACTTAAGCGGACATTTGTCCAAGGATGACATACAAATGGCCAACAGGTATATGGAAAGATCCCAAACACTAATCATCAGGAAAATGCAAATCGACCACAATGAGACATAGCCTTGAACCTCCTAGGGTGTTCATTCTCAAATAAGTAAGTAAGTAAATAAATAAACAAACAACAAATGTTGGTGAAGGTGTGGAGAAATTGGAACCCTTGTTTACTGTTGGTAGGGATGTACATTGATACAGTTGCTAAGGAAAACAGTATGGGGATTGTTTAAATAATTTTTTTAAAACTACCATATGATCCAGCATCTCACTTCTGAGTATTTATCCAAAATAATTGAAATCAGAATCTCAAAGAGATATTTGCACTACCATGTTCATTGCAGCTTTACATACAGTAGCTCAGATGTGGAAACGACCTAAATGTCTATAGACAGATGCATTCATAAAGAAGCTGTGGCATACACATACAATGGAATGTTAGTTAGACGTACCAAGTAAGAGAATTCTTCCACATACATCAGCAAAGCTTGAGCACATTACGCTAAGTGAATAGGCCGATCGCAGTAGCACAAATACTACCTGATTCCACTGATATGAGGTATTTAATGCAGTCAGATTCATAGAAACACAAAGTAGATTGCTGGTTGCCAGTAGCTGGAGGAAGGGAGAAATGGGGAGTTGCTGTTTAATGTGTAGAGTGTCATGCAAAATAAAAAAAAAAATTGTTGAGATCTGTTGTATTACCTTTTTCTTATAGTTAACACCACTGTACCGTACACTAAAATTTTAAGAGTCAGTATCAATATTTTTATCTTAACAAAAAGCAAAATATTATTATTATGATGATTATGGGTATGGTGATATGTGGTAGGTTCTTCTCAGTTTTATATGCCTGTTTCTCTGTTAATACTCACATCAGCATTAACAAAGTGGAGATGAGAAATTAATCTTAGAAAGTTTATGTACGTTTTTTAAAGTTACAACCCTAGGAAAGTTAGAGATGGAATTAGAACACAATTCACCTGCACCAGTTCTTTACAACAGTGTTTGATTGTGTTCACAAACTGTCCAATATGGAAGCATAATACGTTACTTTGCAAATGAAAGAAAAATATACTTTCATCTAAAATCAAACAAAAACAAACCTGTTCTGTGGAAACAACTGAGGAGACCAGTGAAAGAATGAAAGGCAGCAATTACAGAAAGTAAGAACTTAAAAGGATAATGGGACTTCATAGTCAAATTACCAGAAGACCTTTACTTCTGGTAGTTGGTAACTATTAAAGAGAAACTGTGCTTCTGTGTATTCATGCTATGCATGCATTCACAATAAAATCACCCAACATAAATAAATAAATCCTGATCATTAATAAATCATGATGATCGCCATGATTCTAGTAAATCTTAATAATAAAATGAATCAAGTATCCCTGACTAATAAATCTATAATTAAATAATGGGATCCTGCTTTGAAGTATTGTTTTGAAATATACTTTCAGTGAGAAATTTGTCAAACCCCCATATATGTTTTTTTTAAACAGAAATTAGAGAGTCATGGTCATATTTTCTGTTTTTTTCTGGTACTTTCCATATACTTTTTCTGTCTTGGGTGTAGGAGAGTATCTTGAAATTTACATTCCCTAGTCTCCCTTTCCAGCTGTTTTATAATTCTTTCTATAAAGTAGGAAAATGCCAGTAGAGTCCCCCTTTTTCTCTCTATATGGCACCTATTTAGAAGTGACTGCAGTCTTTATTGGTAAACTGCCTACTCAGTACTCCCTTCTCCTATTATTGCATTTAGGTCAAATGGCTGCAGCTGCTGGGCTCTGAGAACTCCGCCTTTCCATTTCTTCCCCTAAATCATAGAGTAACAATAGCCTCCTGTTGATACTAATCTGCTGGTTACCCCATTGGTGCTATTGCCCTATTAGCATTTCATACACCTTTGCAATGACTCACAAATATTAAATTCCTACTGTTGATCTAGCATGGACTCTCCTTCCTAACTGGTACACTGTTCAAGGTCAAGACAGCCAAGCATACGTGGCTGAGCCAGCACTCATTTCCCCTGGAATCCAGAGCAGACTTCTAGAGCCTTTGTTCTTCATTCACTATTAGCTTGGTGAGTATGATGTTTGCAGATGTTGATTTTCTTGTTGTTTTCCTCCATTAGAGGTCAAGGTCTATCAGAGCACACACAGCGTTAAATATTTATCTCTGTGTTCCCAACACCTAACCGATGCCACTGGAGAAATCAGACCTTGAGAAACAACTTACCACTTTGTAATATGCAAGAATTCCTGATCATGAGATCACAGGTCTGACTTAGTCACATGATTCCTAAATCAGTCCTGGTCACGGGGAGCCCTTGTGAAGTATGGGACTGCAGGAGGCTCAGACACAGAGACCCTCATGAAAGCCTCACCTCAGTATCTGTCGTCCTGCTATTTGGAATGAACTTTCCAGGGACTCGATGCCTGTGTACTATATTCTCAATATATTAAACTCCTTTACTCACCATCGTTTCAATTCATGAACCTATTGAATCTAAGTTAATTCTCAGTGCTTCTCTAAAATTTAAGTTGGACACAGTATCCTATCTTGAAATCTTTCATCAAGCTTAAATTGTTGAAAAGAATACCAAGGTGGTGGTCAGTTTTGAGGATGGTTTTGAACGGGCAAAAGAAAAAAAGTTTAGCACTTTTAATGTGCATGGAGAAGGTTTTGAGCATCTTTGATTATGATAACATTAGTTTAAACATTTGCTGCATGTTGGGGAAATGCTTTTATATCCACTAATCTTTAAAAAAAGTGTTCTGTATTAAAGGGAATGTTGATTCTCATGTATTTTACTAAATATTTAAATCACAATATTTTATAAACTTGTTTATCCCTTAAGAAAACTATTGTAAATCAACTAAACTAGCAAATTTGCTTTACACACAAATCATAGCTGATTCAAGGAGATTATTTATAACAGATTTAATTCTCATTTTTGAAATTATATAAATATCAAAGTATTTAATTTACCCCAAGATTATTTCAAGTTCTGTAATAAATATTCTTTACCAATATTCTGAAACAATACCATAGTTGGTTCTCCTATGAGTTTTTAAAAGAAATTTGGGTTTTATAAAATAAACTCAGGTACAGATTTTTCCTTCAGAAATGAAGATGATTTCTTCTTAAATACAAACCAAGAGAGAGAACCTATTTGTCGAAATATTTCAGTTTATATCACATCATATTTAACCAATGTTTTAATAATGATCAATATACAATGTGACTGATAGAGTCAAAACAAGAAAAATAAATCCATTGGCATATTTTGATAGAGAGTAGCTTTAGGATGACAACACTCTCATACTTTTATGATTAGTTATAGATACTAGATGAGAACAGATTAAACCAATTTGGAAATAACTTCTATGTCTCTCTTTTTTCCCTGTTACTGTTCCTCTTTTATTCTAATACTTCTGAAATACTTGTTTCACCTAAAACATGAAGCTTGACTATTTATCCATTACTGTAGTTTCTCCATTCCCCTCGGTATATAGCTAAGGTGTTTCTAAATCACAGATCAAGATATGCCCCCTAATTAAATATTAATTTACCTTGATAATTGCAAGTCAGCAAACACAGATGCTCCTAAATTGTGACTTCTTATTTTCATAAGATACTGATCACTACCTTTTAAACACATTAGTCACAGAGCATTTTTCCTTTAATTGTGGAATATCAACAGGAAGGACTTATATTAAAACATTAGCCTGGATCTAAACTTCTCAAGGAGATGAACACTCAAAGCCATTAAAGAGAAAATGCCCTATCAATTTGAATGACAATAATAGCTTGGCACATCCATTAGTGCATTAATAGTACATGAATCCATTACATGATTTCCCCATATTTGTTAATACCCTGTATCCACTTATCTAGTAATATAATTTAGTGATAATATGGAAAGCATTCAATATTTCTAAAACCCTTAAAAAAGGGAAAGTTTAAAAGGGATTATATTTAAGAAATGACAAGGTAGCTTTGGCCTCTCTTCCTGTTCAATGACAATAAAAAGATATTAACATGGAACTACCTTCCTACAGGTGCGTATAATGATTTTCTGCACAATCCAGGAAATATACTGGAGGCTGAGCTGATAAAATATCTCATCGAGGATTAAGGCTTTAGTTTTAGGGAATCAGCATTTGTGTTGGATTTGCATGCAATCTTAATCACTCATTTTCCTGGTGACCCAGGCCAAGTCTTGAAACTCCTTGGGTTGTCATTTCTTCACTTATAAAATGAAGACAATAGCATCTGCCTCACAGACTAATTATTATCATTGTGAACAGCAGTTAGGATTCAGCACAATTCTTGGAACATTAGAAGCTCTTAGTAAATGTCAACTCTTTGTAGAATTCCTATCTCTCGCATCCCCACAAGGATCGTCACTGGGAGAGACTTAGCTCCATCTGGCAGCAGAAGTGAACTGCATTTGGCCCGTGAATACCCAAGCAGCGAGTGCTGGAGCTGGGTTTCACAGAGGCTGAGTATCTGGGAGTTGGCATATTGTAGTAGTTAGGTGTTCAACACGGTGCCTGACAGAATAAACACATAGCAACTTCAACAGCAATAAAATAGCATCATATTTTCATGTCATCAACATGTCTTTTCCTCTTCTGTCTCCTCCCTTTTGTAATGGTTTTGTCAGGCCATGTAGAAAGGCAGCCAACGAGACTAGTAAAATAAAGACATCAAAGGGGCTGGAGCCTTGGCAGACGGGGCATTTACTCCAAGAGACTGGGATGTGACACTATTTGACACTCGCATTTCAGTTCTAACAGGGACGTTAAAGCTGACGAAGCCATGCTAGGTACCAAATCTAGGAGGCGATTCTGTTGCTTGAAATCTGACTTTTGTGTCTCATTGGTGATTTGGTTTCATTCAGTGGAGAAATGTAGGACTTTCCCTTTGTGCTTGGTTTTGGCTCTTATTCTTGACGCTGGCCCCTGCTACCTGGCCCACTTCAGCTCTTGACACTGTTTTATTCTGACACTTAGAACGGTAAGAGACAAAGGGAAATTCAAGACCTAAGTGTTTCCAAGGTAAAAGGGTATTTTGGCTACTGCTCCTATAGGATCATTTTAATTATGGTGACTAGTCTTGATTTTTCTGTCTTAGCCCAGAGCCAGTGTACAAAAGACAGTCTTTGTCTTTATTTGCAGTCATAACATGCTTTGATGAATGTCTCACAGCTTTATATTCAACCAGGAATTGTTGATTTTACACACACGCACAGCTTAGATTGCCTAAAGCACACCTATATGTTTTATTTCCAGATCTGAAGAAGTATGAAATAAATTAGGCAAGAAATCAGTATTTGTTGCTGTTAACAGTGATCTTCTACTTTATAAGATACATTTTTTTCTCTTTTTCAAAAACATGTGCATAAGGGGATTCAGCCGGTAGTCTTAGAAAATTCAAGGAATCGATATAGTCAGGACCTCTCCAAGTACAGTTAATGCATGGTAACTGGCCTCTCAAATCTTGATTCTTTCCATACATCGTAAGGCACATATATTAAGTTCTTTGGCACAAGGCATAAGACACAGCTTTGTGACATAGTTTGATATCAATGTGGTTTATGGGAATAGTTTTTTATACTTTTAATTCAAATATATGGCTAGAAGCAGATATTTTATGGATGTAAAGAGGCTGTCTGGTGTCTATCTGGCTTAGACGTGAACATGACCCCTGAACCCCACCATGCTTCTGCAAAAATTCTTCCTCTTTTATATGTCACCCTCTGGGGTAACATAAGAAGAAAATTCAGAAGGAAGGTCAGGTTCTGGTCGACAGCTTGCCTCTGTCTGAAAGGAAACTTCATTTGTTTCTATTTTATGCTGTTTTATTTGAAAGGGGATGTTTAGGTGATGTTTACTTGCTTCTTGTACTTGTGAGAAAAATCACATACCATAGACAGGCATGTCAGTAGAAGCTCTCAAGAATTTTGAAATAGTTTCCTAGTCTGGTAGTAAAAAAAATTGCAAGGCATTTTGTTTATCTTCTATGAAGAGTTACTTATTGATGAAATTGTTAAACCAGTATTTCAGTGAGATAGCTTTTTTAGAAACCTACAACTATTCTACTTTTCCAGATTAAGCCAACTAATATGTTCGGTGGAAGGCAGATGATGTTTAATATCTAGTGTTGAGGCAGATATGCTAAAACATAAATTTTCATATATCAGTGCTGATAATGTATCTTTATTCAACTTTTCAGAAGGTAATCGAGGAGTATTTACTAAATTTTAAGTGTGCAGAGCCTTTGTGTGAGTAAATCTTCAAATACAATTTGATCTTAACAGACTTCTTTGCCTATTGCTCACAGTGAATGTGTAAGGACACTCATTGTTTGTAATCGTTATTTGGTTATGAACATTTAGATTGTCTTCAAGATTTTTTGCATCTAAATAAAATGTGGTACTTGAAAAAATAGTGTAATATAGCCTATAAAAATGAAGTATATTTACATGCTTTGACAAAGAGGATTGCATTTACACAAAACTCATGAAAAGATGCCTGTACAGGGTAATGTCTAAGAGAATAGTCTATTAAAATTTTTCCTGTTTAATGTCTGGCTCCGTCTACTCAGCGTGTGATCATGTACAAATCACCCAATGCCTTTGAACATCAGATTTCAGTTCTGTTAATGTAACCCTTGTAATGGTCACCCTATGGGTATAAGCATGGTAAACCAGACTACAGCAGTACTCTTCAAAGGGCACCTTCTAATTCTAGGAAGGCAAGTTCCAAGAACCACTTCACCTTGGTACTATTTTTGGTCATCTTCCAAATGGCATGAGTAAGGCCTGTTCAGAATAAATTCTACACCTGGCTGTTATAGCTCAGTGGATTGAGCGCGGGCCTGTGAACCAAGGGATCGAGGTTCGATTCCCAGTCAGGGCACATGCCTGGGTTGTGGGCCAGTTCCCAGCAAGGGACGCACGAGAGGCAACCATACATAGGTATTTCTCTCCCTCTCTCCCTCTTTCCTTCCCTTCCCCCCTAAAGATAAATAAATAAAATGTTTTTTAAAAAAGAATGAATTCTACACAGAAGAACCTCCCCTGAGCACATGATCAGGTCCCCTGGGTCCAAGTGGGCCAGAAGCAAACTATCTTTCATTGGCTTATATAAGCCAATAAATCTCTCACACTCTCTTTTGTGGCAGACCCTTCTGCATGGCGTGGGCCCAGCTCCCACTGGGAGATGCACAGGACCCACGCCCACAGATAGGTTCCCTGGTGGGTAATCAGATTTGCAATATACTTAGGCTGTTTTGAAGCTTGCTCTTTGCTAAAACCCCCTCACCCTGCAAGTACCTTGCAGGCCCAGTGTAACCCGCTGCCTATTCATTAGCTAATGTCCTTCTTCTGTGATGTAATGAGGGGCATTGGCTCCTTTATTGTGACCGGGAGAGTGAGGAAGAACCATCTTGTAATGTGAGGAGATATAGAATAAAGGCCTGTCATGGCGGAGGCCATGGCTTTTGCTCCCCTTGAGAGAAAAGCCATGCTGCCGTCCTTATTCCTCCACCAGACTCGGTAGTCCGTGTGTATGTTTTAATTCATCCATAATGACACGGACACTGCTGGCCGGTGTCCGCATCACTCTTTATTTCTATTTTATTTTGTATGTCTTTCTAAAATTAGTAGAGTCTTTAATTCATTAGGGAAACACATCTTATTTAAACTGTCTTAAGCAAAATGAGTGAAAATATCTAGGATTTCTTTTGCTAGTTATGGCCTTCCTGCTCTCTCAGGTTTTTCCACTAAAACTTCTTGTGAAAATGATGTATAGGGAAGTAAGGTTAAAGAAATAAAATGGATGTAACGTTAGATAGTATTTGGGTCATGAATGGAGAGGCAAAGGGACAAAGTAACCATGAGAATAATGATCCAGGGGGCAGAAGACACAGGTTTTAATTCTGGCTCTGCCTTTAATTTCTCTGTGGTATTTAGTGAAAATAAGATTTACTCACTCAAATCAGAGGGTCACCCAGCCATTGGTTCCAAATCGAGTTCTAGAATTCCTAAAAAATAATCTATAAATATAATAGCAAGCCTTTTTACCCTATTTTTTAAAACGGATTTTCAGAGTCATAGAAGTAGGAGGATTCCTGCCCAAGCCAACGCATCCTTATATTCTTGTTAATATGTGTGCTCTTATTTGAATTAAGCCTAACTTCAGCTTTCTTATGTAAACAAAAAGAGGTTAAGATTTGTGGGTTATATGTGCTTTTGATTAATAATAAATTGGTAGTCAATTATTATTTAATAAACTCCATGGGTTTGGAGGAGCACGGCCAGATGGTCCTGTGGTTCCTGACCTTTATTTCCCAAAGGAGGACCCTTTTATTATTTTCTTCTCTCTTTTGAAATAGCTCAAAATAATGTGAGAAAAAGTATGTGCTCCGGTGACCCAGGGATTATAATTTTGCTTCTCTCTTTGGAAATAACCAGTGAGTGTTCCTTCGAACCTTAGTTTTCTCACATTTAAAATGGGGTTGCTAGTAACTACAGCACAGAATTGCCCTAAAGTAAAAATGAGACTTTGGTTCAGCCCGTGGTGGGTGTTAAAAGTGTTAGCTTTCTCTGCAGCACCAAGATTTTTTGATATTTCACTTCTACTCTGACTGTAGTACATTGTACATCATGTGAGGCCATAGGCATCCGCAGGAATCAAAAAAGAGTGCTGATTTATTGAAAATGGGGTTAATCAAAACTTAGGCAGATTCAGTAATGAAACAGTAATGGAATTTGAAGTGCTTCGTAGAAATGCTGGAAGACTAAGACACATCATTCATGTAACAAGTACACTGAAAGGGAATGTCGTGGATTAAGTAGTGCAAAAATACCCAGCTGTCACAAATGTCTAGGATGAGAACCTTAATTAAATGTCCTCTAATGAAGTGTTCACATTTGAAATTCAAGAAAGCAAAAATGATCTGACCCAGTTAGAACCTTCAGCATGTAGAGCAAATCTGATGGGCAAACTGCAGCAAGTTACAGGGAGCTATGCTAGCGAGTCTCTTCCTTCCTGCACAGCCACCTGTATCAAAGCCAGACTTTTTCAGAAAGGGGCAGGGAGAAATGGGGTTTTCGGAAAGGGAGATCAGAGGACTGGCTCTTGAAAAATATATCATTGTTGCCCTGAACCTACTGACTTCCCTTTAACCATGTCAGTCTTCATGTGATTCATCAATGATTCATAAAACATGAAAGGTTTTGCAGCAAAATTTGGGAACATCTAAAAACTTACAAAGGTAAACATCTTTGTAGAACTAGCATATTAGTGCATTGATGCTCAAAGGAGACCCATGATTTCTAACCCAAGTTCTTCTCCAAGCCTACTACGGAAATCGTATCACTGATCAATTCAGAACCCAAGGAAATCCATAGACACTTCCCCAAGAATAATCCAGCTATGGACACACACGCAAATTTGTTGAGAGGTGTTACGGATCCTTGGAAGTACACAGTATTAGATAAATAACCCCTGGTATATTTATTATCTGATAATGTTGATAATTGTGTCATTATGTTAATAAAATCTATATCACTAGGGTTTTTTTTTTTTTTTTGCTGTTTATAATGCACACTCAGGTTTTTATGTGCACTATGCATGGAATTATTATACCCCTGGTATTTAATCATTAAATTCATGTATAATGCACATCCTTATTTTTCCCTCAAAAATCTGAGCAAAACAATGCACATTATGCGTGGCAAAATACGGTAGCCTCTCTAGGCAATATCCGTCACCAGGGCAATGTCAAAGAGAACTCATGGGAGAAGCGAGGACAAGTCCTTGGTTGAGGGATCCTACACTCAATTCTGTCATTTGAATTGAATATAGACTGGATCATCCTTGAAGTGTGTAAGACCCTGAGCAACAGACTCAGTGTGGGTCCCAGTCTGGGTTCAAGGCAACCTCCCTCACTTGCCGCTGCCAGCCTGGTGTTATAAAAAAAAAATCCATGCTTTATTGTGCTGGAAATGGGAAACAGTTCTGTTTTTTATTACTTTTATAACATCCTTTTTCTAGAGTAAGAAATATCACCAGGCACCATGCTGGGCACTTTTCTATATCAGTGGTTTTCAACCAGGGATGATGTCGACGTTGGTCTGTAACGGACGTTTGTCAATGTCTGGTGACACCGTTGCTTGTTACAGTTAAGAGGAGGGGGCTGCTGATGTCCATGGGGTACAGGACAGGCAAGCTGCTGAACAAACTAACACGGGGAGAATAGCCTCTAACAACAAATTTTCTAACTCCAACTGTTAATAATGTCGTTTTGCAAAACCTTGGTCTGTGTTAATTATTTTCCAGTATTCGGTAGATCAAAGATTTCAGTATCTCCATATGTATGCAATGAGCATGTTAATTAAATCTCACAGGTTTTTTTTTTTTTTTTTTTAAGGTAGGCTAAGATTCTCTACATGTATCTCATTCTGTACACAGCTCCCCATTTTTAGCTTGTCCTGTGTCTCATCTTATACTTCATAAAATGAATTTATTGGTATAATTTTCATAGTTTTGGGAGTATCTCTTTGTCCTGCATCCATGACAGCAATCTCTCCCCATCAAATTTTGAAACCTTCCCAGCTCTGCCTTCGTACATACATTTTGTTTCCTTGTGGACTGAGGAGGATTTCGTTTCTATTGAAGAATGGAGCCTTGCAGTCTCTCTTTGAATTGAGTGCTGAAGAAAGCTCAGCTTTAATTAAAATGATAGTATCACCATTTCAAGGCTAAAATACGTACAAGGACACAAATAATAATGGTCCAGTTTTATGTGGCTTAGCGGGCTGTTGTATCGTAAGAATGTTCCTTACGCACTCGGTTCACTTGAAGAAAGAGGAACACAACTTTTCTAAAGATATGAATTTGAACCTGATTGCTTCTGTGGAGAACAGTTAAAGAAGGTTAGGCACCTCTGACTGAAAAAAAAAAATCACTTTGTGTTAAAAGTTTCGTGCACTGACTGCAGGACACGTCCCATGGACGTTTCTTGAGCAGACAAATCCCGGGCTTGCATCCTGTCGGGGAATGTGGATACCCCAGAGCTGAAACAGGAATAGGGCAGGTAGGGTCTGCTATATATCCCGTGGAGTGTGGCCTCAGAGAACTTGGACAAAGGAAGAGGTTGGAAGCAAAAATCTAGGTGACCTTCCTAATCCTCATTCTCAGCTAATAATCTTGATTCCTATGTCACCAAGAAGAAGCAAGAACTTGCACGTGGCCGAACCATGTGCATTCATCTTTATGCATTCATCTGCATATCCTCCTAACAATCTTGGTTGACTGTCTCACTGCTCATGTAAGTCGATGCCTTCCACCAGCATGCTAGATTCTAACCCTCCCGTTCTCTAATTTTCATCACTGTTGAAATTCCCCCATTTCTTTGCTGCATCCTACAACCCAACTCCCCTCTCTCCTCTGATGCATTTGCTCCCAGCTCACGTAAAAATGCTTTTAACCGCCACACAATAAAAACCTTTATTGCCCCCTCATCATATCGCCCACTTCATTTCTGTGTGGCCTGTTGGTCAAAGTCCTAGAAAGAATGATCCTGTTAGAAATGTAAATGAAGTCATGTGATTCCACTGTCCAGTTGATCCTCCAAAGTGTCTTTTCATCTCAGTTAGAGTAAAAGCAATGCATTTACAAGGATCAAATGCGCCCCCATGCTGGGCCTTCAGCTGCTTTCTGACCTTATTTTCCACTCTGCCTCCCAGTTCCTTATTCACTCCCAGTCATTGACACTATTTGTTTTTCAGTTGCCAGAAATCCTCAGGCTCTTTCCCACCTCATGGTCTCCGTATGAGCTATTCCCTCTGCATGAGAAGTTCTTCCTACCAACAGTTGGAATGATTACTCCCTCCCCTTTTCAGCTCCCCGTTAAAATGTTCCCCACCGGATTGGTGAAGTCTTCCTCAAGGACCCCACATAAACCAACAGCCCCTTGTCCTTCAGCGTTCTTACCCTGCCTCGCAACATTTCCTTGCCCTCCATTGTGTGGGCAATGGAATGGAGGGCAATGGAGGTCACAATCTAATGTCACATGTTTATTTGCTGATGGTTTGCTTTGTTTCTAAGAATGCAGGCTCCACAAAAGTAGCAACTTCACGGTCTATTGAATTCGTTGCTGTATCCTCTACACCCAGAAACGTATTTAGCAGATGATTGGCAGAGGAGAAGATTGAGGTAGGATGGGGTATAGTAAATGGACAGTATCTCAGCAATGATGGAATCAGAACAAAGAGCATCAGTTCAGGCACATCACTTTATGGTTGCTATGGCAATGTGACCCTGGCATTTTTATCTCCACTGTCAAGCGCTAAGGTAATTTGAGTCCCTGGCCATGTGTCCTCCTCATGGATAATGCTGGAAATACTGATATATGCATGTACTCTGGGGACTCCATTTCTAGTCTCTATGTGTCTCTTTCTCTATTTATCTATACCATATGCCTTTAGATAGAATCTGGAGAAAAGGTGATAATTTGAGCTGTCTGGTGCCTAGGTAATTCCCAAACCAGCCTGGACAGGACAGAGGTGTGATGGATCTGCCCACCATTTGATTTGCATATGGACTCAAGCCCCTTGGAGAGACAGACATCATGCGAGACAAAGAAGCCAAAAGTTGAGGTTAACCTAGAAAAAGGACTTGGTTTTTAGATCTCATGCTATGCTCAGATAAAGTAATCATGTTGCTCAGGATGTTAGGCCTTTCAGATGCTTTGTGATGAAGTCAGGGCCATCTCTGTGGGCATTGCCATCTGTTCGCGGGCTGCCAACACAGCAACTTCTTGGACACACGAGCTCGGCTCAGGCTCCCTGAAGCCAAAAGGACCCTTCCTGGCCCAACCACAGAGGCCTCCAGCTCGCAGTGTTCTCTCGCTGGGCCAACAGAAAGGCTCAAGAGTGGTTCGAGAATTTCAGTTGCAGCCCTGGCTGGTGTGGCTCAGTGGACTGAGCGCCGGCCTGCGAACCAAAGGGTCGCTGGTTGATTCCCAATCGTGGCACATGCCTGGGTTGCAGACCAGGTCCCCAGTAAGGGGCACACAAGAGGCAACCACACATTGATGCTTCTCTCAGTCTTTCTCTCCTCTCTCCCTCTCCCTCTCTCTAAAAATAAATAAATAAAATCTTTAAAAACACAAAAAAGAATTTCAGTTGCAGGTCAGTGGAGCTGCTTTTATATTGGTTCCTGCAGCATCCTGAGGTACCTGTTGGTCCTCTGACACAGGCCCCGGGACCCTGGACACCATCCTTTAAAGACAGAAGTGCAGCTGCATTCTAGAACACCCAGGCCCTCCTAAGGCCCCATGAGGGTCTTAGCAGCCAGAGGGCAGTCTCCAGAAGGCAGTCTCTAGCCTCTCCAGACATCTTTCTCCTGCAGAGAATTATTTGGTATTTATCTGTAGAGGCCTTCCACTCTAAGGGGTCCTTGACCACGTGCAAGACCCCTCTGCCCCCATGCATGTGAGAGAATCCCCAGTGAGTGCATCAACAATGCCAGAAGGGCAGATGCAGTAACGGACGCTGTGATTAAGTTGTTAGCTTGCAGCAGCCAGACCCAGGTCGTTAAAGCAGAAGAAGAGGCACAAATAAAAAGCAAGCATGTTTGAAAGAGCTCCCGCAATCGCCCAGAAATTCTTGGAACACGGACACCTTTCTCTTGACCTAGAATTGAAAGAGAGGGGCAATCGCGAGCAAGTAAGGGTTTATAAAGGCTGCTGGACACCCACTCAAAGGAGGTCTTGCTTTATACCCTCAGTGAGTAATATCACCATAAGCTGGATGCCAGTGAAAGAGGTAGAGCTTGTGGTGTCCGTGCCCCTCTGCAGAGAACCTCTGTAGTCATATTTCAATTGATTTCTATTTTTGTACATTTTTTAAATATTGTATTTATTTACTTTTTAGAAAGAGGAGAAGGGAGAGAGGAAGAGAGGGAGAGAAACATCAGTGTGTGGTTGCCTCTCACACACCCCCTACTGGGGACCAGACCTACAACCCAGGCATGTGCCCTGACTGGGAATGGAACCTTTTGGTTCGCAAGCTGGTGCCCAATCCACTGAGCCACACCAGCCAGGGCTATGTATGTGCCTTATAAAAAATGTATTCATCTGCCAAATTTCCTGCAATAAATAATTAAAGTGATGGAAGAGATAAGTTGATAATCAAAATTTTGCTTGAGGAGGGTATTATCAGGAAACAGGGACTGGGAGGACTCTAAGGCGACTCACCTTAGTGACCGTGAAACCTAAGGGTCTGTGACTGGAAGGGAAAGAGTTCACTTCTGTGCTGGTGAGTGGCAGGAATATTCCTGGCATTAGTCTCTGCAGACAGTGAGTTTCTGTAAAGGGAAGCTGCCTTCTCCTCATGGTTCACTTCTTCCAGTGGCTTCTGGTCACAATTTCTAACAGCCTCTATTTAATGTAACATTTCTCCTCCTGATACTTCTGGGAATGCTGGCTGTGTATAGCATCTGATTATGAATTCACACTTTTGATTACATCTTTTTCTTACCAAAATTTCATGATGAGGAATGCATAAAGGTGAAAGGCTTGTGAAACTCTAGTCTCACTGAAAATGGGAATACATACCAAAATGGAAGTGTGGAACTAAGAGGGGTTTTAAAAAATTATTATTTATGTTTCTTTTTCTGACACCAGAAGCCTCCGTTTCCCTTTTTGCTGGGCTGCCAGGTGTCCTCAGCAGATGCCTCCTTATTAACCTTTCGACAGAGACCACTACAAGTTCATTTCCCTGAACTCTCGGTGTTCTTAGCAGGAAGACGTCTCTCTTTCCTGAAGTTGTATTCCTTCTCTCTCTCTCTCTCTCCCCCCCCCCTTCCTTTTCTGCTATTTTAGTTCCCTTGACATAGCCATCTTTCCTTCTGCAGACTACATTAGTAGAAAAAAAAATAGGCTTCCAAAATCCTTAGTAACCTGTAACATTGGTTTACCTGCTCCCAGAAAACTGCCTCCGCTCTGTGATTGGTTTTCTGACCTGGAGAAAAATGGTTTGACAAAGGAAATAAGCTCCGTTGTTTTGTTTTGTTTTTTTCTTACATTCTGAGGAAAAACAAAGAAATGTATAAGAAAACTAAAGGCTTGTTTAGGTCATATCAATTTCATTATATTAAAATACAATAGTTTCGCATTTTTCATTACCACCTTCCTTAGTTACATTTTTCCATAAAATAACCTCTGATCACTAGTCCTTTCTTGTCTTCCTTGGAAATTACATGATGTGATCATAAGAGCATGTGATTCCGTGCCCAGCTTACCTGAAAAGACTCTCCCTGTGTCCTTGCGTCTGCATGAAGGAATATTCTCACCCTCGATCAGTGATTTTCAAGCTTGTCTATCTCATGGCACACATTAACCAATTGCTAAAATTCTCCGGCGCACCAAAAATAAATTTTTTGCCGATCTGACCAAATAAAATAGTTATAATTTTGAGTCATTCATATCAGATGGCTATTGTTGTGTTGGCTGTTGTCATTTTTTAATTTAACAATGTAAGGGAAAAGAGGTCAGTGCCCCTGACTAAACAGTCAGGTACTGCACATTTTAAAAATTCTTGTGACACGCCAGTTGAAATTGCTGTCCTAGGTGGGGAGCACTGTGACCCTGTGACTGTTTCTGAATTGGAAGAGGCAAGAGATATTTAATGACAACTCCGTAATCCCAGTTGAGCTTCATTAACATGCAATCTTGAGCTAACTAATTTCTCTGACACTGATATGTCTAATCTAGAAAATGGGAATTGGTAATACTACACCTCGAAGGATTGTCTGAGATTTAGAAAGGTAAGTTAGGTCAAAGGCCCCTTATCCACTGGTTTACACATAGTATGTGCTCAGTAAACTTTAGATCCTATGACACCGTATTTTAACACAGTCTTCTGGTGCCTTTCTGTAAAGATGGCTCCATGGTTCAAACAAACCCTTTGGACTTACTTCATTATGCACTGGTTTGACGATTTACAGAAATAATGAATGTAAATGTAAATACAACCCCTGATATAAATTAAGTTCTGAATAAGTGATAGCTATTATATGTCATTCTTACTACATTTCATCATAGAGCCACAGCTGCCAGCCTTTGCTCCAGGATAAGTCTGTTTGAAGAGGCAAACATTCCTCTTGAGACCGAGTTGAGCCATCAGCTGATGGGACTTCCTGGTGTCACAATCGGAAGTTTTGGCCCAGATCAGGCAGAAAATAAGGACTAGAGAGGCCCATGGCTAGAGAGTCTAGAGAGAGACAAGAGAGGTCAATTATGGAAATCAAAATTTGCCCCAATTTTCGTTATCATCGCAATCTCTACGGCTCATTGGGAACATCTTCGAAAGCTCGCTGTGAAATGAACAGATGTCCTGCATTTTGATTTAATGTCTGCTTAATCTTCTGCGCGGACTAGCTGTTTTTCTTAAGTCATTTTTATTACAGTTCATACAAGGAAGAGCTCTTGCGAGTAATTGCTTCATAAAAGTTGAGGGGATAAACCAGAGAACGTCAAGATTAATGGAAAGTAAAGGTATGAATCTTCCTCACCTCCCTGGAGACGACCCCCTGAAATCATGGAACTCTAGACGAGGGACCAAAGTACAATGAAATAGCTTCTTTCCCAAATACCTCACTTTGTCTTCCGGAGAAACTGAGGCCCAAATAAACTGAGCTACCAAGCCTACAGCTGCTGTTATAAGCCTGTGCCGTTGTCAGGACCAAATCTTCACCAAAGCCCAATGAATGTCATGAAATGAAACTCTGGGAATGGGTGTGTGTGTGTGTGTGTGTGTGTGTGTGTGTGTGTGTGTTAGCTTATAACTTGTCAGTGGAGATCAGTAGCCACTTGCTAAAAGAGAACTAAAGATATAAAGCCCAAGAGTAGTACTGACGACAATAAAGTTTAATTGATAATATTTATGTACACCCAGCCCTTAGTTTGTGGCCAGCATCATAGCAGGCGTGTTGAAAGCATTTTTTTTTTTCACCACTCCAGAGCCATTTCTACTGCCTTCCTTCCAGAAGCATCAAAGTCCTCTAAAATGAAAGTCGAAAGGCAGGGAGAGAGTCATTGTCATTGGATCAAAGCTCAGATACTGGGATTGACCTATTGGGGAAACCAGGAAGAAGCAGACAGTTGCTAGCTTATTCTAAGTTTGTTTAAAAATCTTTGCTACAGTTCAACATTTAGGATATAGCTCTGTCTCCTTAGAGACTACTCTTTCCCTTCTAAGATAATTTCCCTCAGGCACATGTGGGAGAAAAAGAGTTTTTGAAGAAGCCTATCAGCTCAGTTGTACTTACTAGAGTGTAGGTATTTGTCCAATATGACTCAGCTACCAATATGTTCTACAAAAGGACATTTAGGAATTAGAATATACAATTATGTAAGATCATCAAAAGCAAAATAAATCTGATCAGCATTTCTGTAGGAGACTTTCCCATTTCTGGGCTCTAGCTTCTCTAGGCAGAAAAAATTAAACTATTTGGCCAAATCAATCTTTCAGGTTACCCAAAGCAGCCAGAAGGATTGAGCCCCAGCTGTCTGCAATGGGAGCTAAGTCCTTGTCTTAGACTCTACTTTCAGGAGAGATCTAAGATACCCAAGGCACCTGGGTAACTATTTTAGTTTTTTGTTGTTGTTGTTGTTCATTTTCTATTGTTTTTCTATTACAGCTGTCCCCATTTTTCCCCCTTTGCCCTTCTCTACCCAGCCCCAAACCCCGCTCCCACAGTCAATCTCCACACCGTTGTCCATGCCCATGAGTTAGTCACACACATTCTTTAACTAGCCCCTTCCCCTCCTTTCCACCATTATCCCCCTCCCCCTCCCCTCTGGCCACTGCCAGTCTGTTCCATGTTTCTGTGTCTTTGGTTCTATTTTGCTTGTTAGTTTATTTTGTTCATTGGATTCCTCTTATAAGTGAGATCATATGGTATTTGTCCTTCACCTACTGGTTTAATACTTAGCATAATATTCTCCAGTTCCATCCATGCTGTCACAAAAGGTAGCAGTTCTTTCTTTCTGCTCTGTAGTATTTCAGTATGTAAATATACCAGAGTTTTTTGATCCACTCATTTACTGATGGGCACTTAGGCTGTTTCCAACACTTGGCTATTGTAAATAATGCTGCTATGAACATTGGGGTGCTTAGGTTCTTTTGAATTGATGGTTCAGGATTCTTAAGGTATAATCCCAGCACTGGAATCCCTGGGTCAAAAGGCAGTTCCATTTTTAACTTTTTGAGGGAATTCCATATTATTTTCCACAGTGGCTGCACCAGTCTGCATTCCCACCAACAGTGCACTAGGGTTCCCTTTTCTCCACATCCTCACCAGCACTGTAATTGTTTTCTTATGTTCATTTGATACAATTATATCCAGCCTTCCAAACTTACTGTTTATGTCACCCAAATGCCGATCTTTGCATGAGACCAGGGCACCTCTCCACCCAAAGGCCATCGAAGATTTTTAGGAAAGACAAGCTGAGGCTTTGTGAGTTTTTAGGGAAGGTATGGCTGGCAGAGGTGGGCAGAGTAGGCTGGAAACAGGGGTCCCCTGGAAGCAGGGACACCGTGACAAGAGAGCTGTGTTCTGGCCGCAACGGCAGAATCTGTAAACTTCCCACGGAGGACCTGGCTCTCCAACCTCGCCCTTTCAAAATTTATTTTCCTTCTTACAGGAAAAGCAGCCTCCTGGGTCCTACAGCTTATTGTGTTTTCCCAAGGCAGTTGTTGTTTCCTGTGCAATTTCAGCAGTATTTTTGATGGCTTTGACAGTCGAACTTGCCTGACATTTCCAAAGCCGTCTGCAATGAGGAAACAGCTGAGCACTTGATTTTGTAAGTGCTTTCAAAGAAAAGAAAGGCCTTCTCTTTCAGCTTTATCATTTCTTATCTCAATGAGCCTTAAATTGATAGATTAAACTAAGGCAAACTTATGATTTGTTGCTGTTAAACTGAATAAAGGCTTTACAAATGGATTTGACATAGCATTTGAATGCCCATTTAAAATCCCGAATCATTTGTGATCAGGAAACACGGTTACTAAAAGAAACATGGAGACACTGAAGGACAAAATTCCTACGGTAAACTATTAGAAACAAACATTCACATAAGGAGCAGCACCAAATTATACATGCTAGAAACATGACCCATATAAAATAACACCCAGACGACTGATGTGAATGATCATCATCATGTATGGATTTTCCTAGGAGAACTTAGGATAAAGAAATACATAAAATAAAAACAACATGCTTACTTTCCACCACCGTGTTCTGTTGGAGAGTAGATCCCGTTAAATGGACAGCTCTCCTTTTCTGCTAAGTTTGGGTGCAGGAAGGTGGACCCAGAGCAGATTATAGCAGAGAGAGTGCAAGAGAAAGGAATGGGTGTTCCTTATTGAGTAAGAAGACTCTACTAGCTCCCTGCTAATCCGTGTGGGAGTGAGGAAGGAAGACAATGAGGAGGACGTCTTCTGCAAGCAGTGATGACCGAAAAAGTTTGTTTCCATGATGAGATTGCCGAAGTCTATTTTAAAGGCCATATAATTAACGTGCATTTCAAAGTTGCAGTGGTTGTGATGTCTGCCTATCGTATATGGCCCAACTCCCACAAATCCAGCAGAAGTCCATACTTCTGTATTCTGTAAAATATATTACCCTACACAGGGCCCTCTGTGAAACAGGATTTCGAAGGGATCTGAAGGGATCTGAGGAAAGGATTGCATGTGGTACTTTTCAAAACA
The DNA here is from genome assembly GCA_004027475.1 of Anoura caudifer. NCBI lineage: Eukaryota > Metazoa > Chordata > Mammalia > Chiroptera > Phyllostomidae > Anoura > Anoura caudifer. The sequence goes on from PVKU01004927.1 coordinate 43,623, forward strand.
GAAACAGCACACACGTGCTGGGGCAAGCAGAGGGGTGAGGAAAGACAGCTCCCAACCCTTCCCCATTCTCTACTCAACTATTTTTTTTTGGCTAAAATCTAGCTACTGAAGAGCTTTGGATTTCTTAGGGATTAAAAGAGGCAATTTAGCAGATATACCAACAGAAAAAGGCCAAAAAGCCCCAGCTGACATGTAAGTTACACAGGTAATTGTAGCATGAAAATATGGATTAGCAGTTAAAAAAGAAAGAAAAGAGTAACTAACCAGAAGTTCATCTTTCCTTGATTTCCTGCAACTATCATGAATATTAGTAGCCAAATGCAATGAGAGGTGGAAGGAAGAGAGCAGAACCATAGACTCAGAGTGAGAAGGCGACCTAGTCTAGTAGTTTCCAAGTGCATTGCTGCTTTTTTATGAGAGTATTATAGTTTGTGGGGTCTTACATGTAATGTCTCTTGACCCTGAGAACAATCTAGTGACCTACTCTATTGCAAAATCCTTTGCGATTTTAGTGAACCCAGCTGGAGAATTATGAATGCAGCTCAATACTCACATTTTACAGATGGAGAAATAAAGGTCCACAAGATAACATGGTTTTCCCGAAACATGCCACCTGTTTTTGGGGAAAAACAGCTTGGGGAGAGGAAGGGTAGGAAGTGAACTTAGGAAATGACATACATTAGTTTCAATGCATCCCTTCTCTCACATACTGCTTTATCTATCGTACCTAAGATCTAAGTAGGTTGTAAACAATCAGCTCCAGGTCTTTGACTTTTCTGTTTACTGGTGCACCTTAAATCACCAGCTCCCAGTAAAGTTCCTTACATTTGTATACAGAAAATCTCTGAGTAAAGTAGCTTTAGTGACATTCACTCTTTAAATATAATTTTCAACCATATAAAATATAATCATTATCATTTCCTTGCCACCACCACAGCTATTACCACCATCACTACCATTCTCATCATCTCCATGTTATAAATAATTTATAGTCTCTATCCCTCTTCCACAAAGATCTTTTGACTTTGGCAACATGTGACAGATGATGATACGGAACTAAGCCAAGAAAGGATTACATTGCTTTGCATGAGCACACAGAACAATATGCTCAGACAGGGAGTGAAAGGTAAGGGAGAGAAGAACAAGGATTAAGTAACCAGTGGTAGCTCTAGAAATTAGATGAAGAAAAAGGAAACGAAAAACAGATCTAGGCAAAGATGGACTGGGATGATAAGAGAGCTGCCTAAGGAAAACGTGGGCTCAGATGGAGAAGCTGAAGTCATAAAGGCTGAGACTGTGGGCAGTGTCATGGCTGCTACTGTCATTGTCTCTCTTCCATGTCTGTTCTTTGCTTATGAATTAGGTGCTTTGGCCAGAGAGCAATTCTAGACCAACAACAGCTTTAACCAGCCCAGTTCATGGTTTTCCAGAAGGCAGATCATATAATTGTCATAAAACAATGCAAATAAGGAATGAACTTATTTGTTCTTACCACAAATTTAAGAAGAGGAAGAGGAAAGGAAAGGAGAGTTCCTGGGTACAGGAAAGAACAGAGTCTGTGCCAAGCATCCTCTGGCGTGCTTCCTTACTCTATGCCGGAGGGAAAGAAGAACTAGCCATTTCATTAATATTACTGGTTGCATGGAAGCTCAAAAAATTCAATAATACTAATGTTTGTCAAGCCCAAAGTCATTAATAATTTGAAGTTAACATTATCTATGTTTAAAAGCATGCCCTGACTGCAAGGTGAAAGAAATAAACTTGACACATTTGAGAGATCAAAAGGTAAAAGCATCTATGAAGCTCGGGGCATTTTTCACTTTGGCAGATGAAAACACCGAGGCTTAGGTTTAGGAAGAAATGCTGCTATGGAAAAATCCCAGCTAGCATCTGTGGAGTTTCCATAAGTGACTTGAACTCTTCATTGACTTGGCTGAAGACCAGCAGCTGCATAAGGCGTTATGAAAATCAAAAGAAGAGTGAAATAGCCATGAGTTATTTTTATAGGCATTATGAGATAGGTTATATTGTAATATCACTGCTTTGTCCATGGCTGATGTTTAATTCCTCTCTTAGTGCCACAGGGAATTCTAGAACAGTATTGGGAAATGTGCTACAAACACACAAGTTCAACTCCTAAGTTGCTGAAGAAAATTAATCAATAATACTCAGATTCTCTGTAAGTTCTCAACACTGCATTGGAACCAATCTCTCTCTGGCTTTGTCCTGGTTCAAAACTAGAGGAGCCACATGATCATTTCAGAAGGTATCAGTCATTACTGTCTCCAGGTGATGGTGGGGTTGAATCCTGGTATTTTCTTTAGAAACAGTGTCTAAGTAACTGTGACAAGCACAGAACGGATTGATGCATGAGTTTCAGCTCCTGAGAAGTCTCTCAGCAGCATATTTTCCCCATTATCAAAGTTAATAAAGCCAAATTACAGAGAACAAAAGGCATCCTAGTGAGTCAGGACATTTAGCATAAAAATTCTAATTAGAATATTTAGTAGAAATGTATGAAATGTTCATATATCTTAACCTGGTATTGTAATTCTTCTCTTAAGAATGCCTTTCTGAGGGCAAAATCAGAATTACCAATCAATATTTATGTGCAATGGCATCATCGCATTACTAAGTATAACAGGGGGACATTATAAAACGACCTAAATTTACACATATTAGACATAGAATAGTAAAATGTTATTGAAAGGGACTTGAATAGACATTTCTCCAAAGAGGATATACAAATGGGCAACAAACATGTTGAAAGAGTCTCAATATAACTAATCACGAGGGGGAAAAATTCAGAATCCTAATGAGGTATCACCTCACATGCAAGAGAATGGCTGCTATCACAAAAACAGCAAGTAGTAACTGTTGGTGGGGATGTAAAGAAATGGGGAGCCTTGTGCGGGGTTGGTGGGAACATCAAGTGGGGCAGCCACTGTGGGTAACAGCATGACAGCTCCTGAAAAGTGTTAGAACTACCTCATGATCCAACGAGTCACTTCTTGGTCTAAAGAATTGAAAGCACAGCAACCTTTCAGTTCCCAGGCCGGTGCTCAGTCTAACGGGGGAAGAAAGGGAAGGGTCATCAAAGAACATGTATAAAGGACCCACGGACAAAGCCAAAGTGGGGAAAGATGGGGGGTGGGAGTGGGTTGGGGGCAAGTGGTGGCGGAAAAATGGAGACCACTGTACTTGAACAACAATAAAAAAGAGAGAATTGAAAGCAAATTTTCCAATAGGCCCATGTTCATAGCAGTATTGATGACAACAGCCAAGAGTTGGGATAACCCAAATAAATGTTCCATGGCGGATGAGTGGACAAGCACAATGTGGCATATACCTACAATAAAATATACTTCAGCCTTAAAAAGGAAGGAAATGTTGGCATACGCCACAAGGATGAACCTTGAGGATTAATGCTAAGTGAAATATGCCAGTCACAAAAAGGCACGTGACTGTTCAAAGCAGTCAAATACGCAGAAACAGAAAGCAGAATGACGGCTGCTGGGGGCCGAAGAGAGAGGGGGTTGGGTGATTGTTTCATGGGTGTAGAGTTTCAGCTGTGCAAGATGAAAAACTCCTGGAGACTGTTTGCACAACAGTGTGAATATACTTATCACTACTAAACTATACACTTCAGTATGGGTAAGATGGCTTTTATAATATTATGGGAACTTTACTACATATTTTTAAGGGGACGTCATAAGGTGGACAGGAATGCGCTCCTTGAGGCAGGAACTTAAGTTGGGAGCAGGGACTGTGTGTGAGGAACCAGCAATGCAGAGATCTGGACAGACTCTGCTGGGAGGGAGATGAGCAGGTGAAGGGCTCCGGGACAGGGTGCTGTCGGTGTGCTGAATGAGCGAGAAGGTCAGCATGCTGGGGCCTAGGGAAGCAGGTGGGACACTAGAGAAGAGGTCAAGGTAGAGTTCAAGGGTCAAGTTATCACACATTGTAGACCTTACAAGAGTATGGCTTTAATTTTTTCTTGATGTGACAAGTGATCTGCTTTACTTTTTTAATTTTTCAATTACAGTTTACATTCAGTGTTATCTTGTATTAGTTTTAGGTGTATGGCATAGCAGTTAGACAATCGTGTATTTTACAGAGTGTTCCCCCCTATATTTCAAGTAGTTACCTGGTCCTGTATGTACTTGTTAGGATATTATTGCCTATTCCCTATGTTGCACCTTGAATCTCTGGAGGGTTTTGAGAAGAAGGATGATCTGATCCAATGTACATTTTTAAGCTTTTGCTCCTGTGGAAAGAGTTTTATGAGAGGAAGAGCAGAAAGCCAAGGACTTCCATTAGATACCATTTTACCATCCAGAGCAAGAGAAAGATGTGTTCTTATATGACTTGGGCAAGTCACACCCCTTGCAGGGCCTGAGAGATCACAGAGTTTGACTTTCCTTCTCCTTGGGAGTTAGGAAATTAATATTCATGAATCAAACAATTCTCTACTTCCGTTCAGGAGTAGACCAGACTGACAGTTGTCTAACACTCACAGAATGAGACTTGGGAAAATATTTGTCTTAATTGACTTTCCTGTCTTGTTCCTTCTCCTGGCATACTTGTTTCGCATAGAAATTCATATTTGACCATTTTCATTTGGGAAAAATATGGACTCAGTACTCTAAGGCATATTGTCTTACTTCTTGCTTTTAACATGAATTCTATGCAGCTGGTGGGAGAGGGGGATTGTAGGCTATAGCCAAAGGACCACTGTGGAGAGAAATTGAGTTAGAGAGCCCCCAAAACAACATGTATATAGAGCTAGTTTTTTCCAGGCTCAGGACAGAGCTTGGAGAAGATTTAGATTTGGACAAAACTAATTCTAAAATTGAGCTCTGACACCCAGGCCTCAGTGAGCATTGAGGAACCTTCAGGTGAAGGATATCGGGTCTTTTTGGATTTCAAATCCCAGTTTCAATAGTCTTTTATCCCTCAAAGCGAGGTGTGCAGCGAGCCATGTCCTTCATCAGGAGCCTCACCGAGTTGACAAAGCGACACAGACGTTGACGGCATTCAGATTATTTGTAATCCTAGCTGTAATTCCTGAGTTTTGTGAATGTAGGTAATTTTCTTGAACTGAGTCTTACTTTGCTCACCCAAAAAGTAATTAATGGTGTCTCTAGCTCACATAGTAGAATTAACGCCTCCCCTGCTTCACCTTGTAATTACAGATGTGTAAAAAAAATGGGTCGTGATTTCTGTTTATGAGAAACTCAAGGGACACAGGTGCAAAGAGGATTCCAGATGTTCAGTCTGCAGTTGCCTCACAGGAAAGGAGCCAGGAAGAAATACCTCCGAGGACCACACTGGGCATGCGCTCCATGGAATGAATTTGAGCTAGGTGGTCTGGAGAAAGGATTGGAATGTTGATTCTGTCAGCACTTGGCTCCATCGCTTTGGGGAATTGGACCCCAAAGGTACCAATTCCCTTATTTGGGCCTAAGTTTTTCCAACTGTGAAGTTGACCTTGGAAATCACTGATCCAACTGAGAGGTTTCTGTAAAAATGAATTTGTATCTTATTCTCTCAGACTTCCTGCTGTCAACTATCTCCTCCTTCTGCAAATTCAATTGCTTTGGAAAGAAGCCAGGAGATCAATTTCTCTCTCTTTCTCTCTCTTTTTGCGTTTCTCCCTCCCTTCTTAAAATACTCATTACTGTGGTAAAATACACAGAACACTTTTCTCAGGTACTGTTAAAGACGAATGAATATTTTAGTAGTCTCTCCTAAGAGATAATATGGGCAGGAAGTTTGGCAGAATGATTGCAATCTGTGCCCCCTAAAATTTAAAATCATTAATTTAAGATAACAGTGTGATTTGTTGAAAAGAAGGGGAAGGTTTAGAGTTAAGCACAAGTTAAAGACTGAGAAGTATGGAACTAGATGATGCAATTTGAGTGTTGTATTTTTTTTTCCATTGACAAGATTCAAAGTAAATATAAGTTATCCCCCGTTGGCAGGAAAACAAACAAACAAACAAACTATAGCTTAGAGAAATTCAATAATGTGTCTCTGTTGCTCCTCCATGGTCCCCACTTCTAGAGGAAGGTGTGGGGTGCTCAGTGAGCGTTCCTATCTTTCAGTGGTACTTCAGGTTTGAAACTTCTCCAGTGCTTTGTCCCAAATAGTGCTCAACATGTTTGCTGAGGACAGACTGAAACAGTCAACAAATTCCACTTTTATAAGGTGCACTTTATAGTGTGAATAATTAATCATTAATCAATTAGGATGGTGGAAGATGAGGAATGCTTCCCAAGTCCCCAACCTACTAAACGATGTGGATTTTCTTCACTCGTAGCTTCAGTACCGTATTCACTCACAGCTGTAGGCATGCTCATGGCTGTGCTGTGTGGATGTGGGAGAGGTGCAGATGCATCCGAATTTTTATTCTCTGCCTCTTTAAGAAGAGCCCAGAGGAAGACTTAAGCTGAGAAAGTTTTAACAACCTTTTTTGTCCTTTCAACATGTGTTGTTTACAGTTGCCTCATAGACCAAATTGATGGGGAAAATAAGGAACTAAAAATACACAAAGCCTTTCGTTCACAGGGGTAATGCACTTACATAAGTCAAAGTGGCAGGTCATATAAAGCCTTGTGTGATTCCTTGGGGTTTCTGTCTTATTTCACCGGCTAGCACACAGCGAAACAGTAGGATATATATTTTTCAATTAGGTTGTCAATATTGTGATCAAACAACCTATTTATAACATTCTGGATTACTGTTCTGTTGGCGAGAACACTAGCAGCTGCTGTGTGCTGAGAGTCAGCCTGGAGGTTTGAAGCAGCGGGACTGAGGGTGTGCTAAGGTGCTTCCAGGTTTCAGCTGCCTGCCAGTCATGCAGGTATGACATGCTTGTCCTCGTGTCTGATTATTGTGAGAAAACACCCACCTTTTAATATTGTGCCCACTTAATCATAAAAATGATAGTAATAGCACTAGTAGCAAGGATAGATGAGACGAAAATGAGAGTCCTGAGTCTATTTGGAAAAAAGGTATTTCTTGATGGGACACTCAGATCAGAGTCCTTACAAGGACAATGGGATAAATATTATAATGCAAAATAGCAATTTATTTTTTCCAGAGTGGAGGGAGAGGAACTGGTTCATTGAGCTCTCTTTTCACTCCCCAAAGGTTGTGTAGCCTCCTATGACCATAATTTTTCTAACCTAAGATTTTTGGGAAAAGTACATGGACTTTGAGACCTTGCTGACATGCACCAAATCCCTGCTCTTTCATTTGCTACTCACGTGAACCTGGTCTACATCTTTAATGCCTGAGCCTTATTTTGTTCACCTGTAAAATGAACACACTGATATTTAACACAGGTTGCAGCACAGAATCAGCCGAGTGAATAGAAGTGAGTACAAATTGTTAACCAAAGAACACTATTCAAATGTGAGTTGTCGTTCCTGATGTTGAAGGTCAATAATCTTCCACATCACAAATACAAAGGGAGGCACACATATAAAAGGAAATACATCTAAGTGAATTGTGTAACAATGTTAATAGCTTTAACAGGGTTAAACCACTCATTACTGGGCCACACAAACACTGAATAAGAATGTAAGAAGGGTAAATAAAAAGCAGAAGGAAAACCATTGCTTCACAGATGTGTCATTTCAGGGAACATTTTATTGGAGAATTTTTCTATTAAAAATCTTCCCCTCAATTAATAGAAGGCTATCCGTAACTTTTGCATGTTTCTGCTGCTTTGTTTTCATACAATCCCAATGGAGACAATTATACCTAAAAATGTAATTATCCGGTGTAATGAAACTGCCTTTGTTCTAACTGGGCTCTGCTTATATCAAATCCCCATCGGAAGAACAGAGATATTAAGTGTCAGTAATCAATTGACCCAAATCATAGAGGCTCCTGGGAAACACACACATATCAAGGAGAAGAATGGAAGTTTCACTTGCATTCCAAGGAACCCCATTTTGATTGTGTAGCATACATTTTTAGGGATGCTAGGTAGAGGTCATTGCGTGCTTGGGCTATTTAAAATGTGAATAGAATTCCTGAGGAGAAATTTACTCAAGAAAAATGTCGGAGTGATTTAAAAAACAAAAGATCAGAAGAACCATCAAAAGAAGATTTTCTTCTTTATATTTTTAGCTTTATTTTCCTTTTGAAAAAATGTTAGTGCATCTGGCGGTGCGTAGAGGCCATTGTCATACCTTCCACTGCCCACCCCTTACGTCCCTTTAAATCAGCTTTGCCCACAGAAGTTCGGATCCTACTTACACCATCTCAACATCTGCTAGAGTGGTCGGAACACCCCTGGCGACGTTCCAACGGTCCAGCGGTTACTCCAGCTCAGCGTTTCTGGTGCGTCTTTCGCTCTGCCTCCCCAAGAGCCCTTCTGTCATATCCCTCCCCTATTGGCAGCAGTCTTTCAGTTCTTAGCAACAGAAACAACTCTGATAAGCTTGCACAGGAAAAAGACTCACATTGAAAAGTTAGGGCATCTGAAAGAAGATACTCCCTAGCCCAGGAGTTTCTGCTACTTTCACTTCCATCAAATGGTTGTTTTAAATTGCATTCTGTAACTGTGTGTCTCCGTCCAGATCTGTATTCCTAGGAGAAAAAAATATATAATTCAACTAACTGGGAGTACAGGCTCACAGAGAGCCATGCAAACTGGGCAAAGAGGTATAGCCTCCCTTCCCCCAAAGGCATGTCAGACACGTGCAGTCCACACTACCCAATGTCATTACCACCATCCATTCATCTGGTCCTTTTCACTGGTGATACAGCACATGGGTATGCCCTCTAGGATGTATTTGGCATTCCTACTTCAGTAATTTCATTAATATTTGAATATTTAGTATTTGCAAGATATAATTAACCCTTAAACCCCCCCAGTGCTTGGAAGAAGATAGTCACATTTTCTGTTTTCAGAGAATACTTGCTAGTGAAATGAAATTTCACTATCAAAAATCATCTTTTTTTGTTACTTAATAAAACTTTCTGAATAAGATTGAATAACTTTATGAATAAGATTAACCGAGCAAAGGAATAGAGACTCTGGAAAGGGTTGTCAGAACACCTGGCTGGTGACAGGAAACATACTCTGTGTCCTGGATAGCAGGAGGGACCGAGTCAGGTGGGGATTTGGAAGAAGACTGTTTCAAGGCAAGCAGCCGGTCAGATATTCAGAGGGGACGGTGTAGCTTTGGTCTGTTTAAGGAACCAGCGTGGATAGAACATTGCAGGAAAAGGCAACCATGCAAGATATGAAGTTGAAGAGGGAAGAAGGTGCTTGTGCCAACTTTTAGGGCTTGAATTCATGCCAAGTGCCAATGGAATTCACTAGGGCTTTGGAAGAGGTGGCTTGATCTGCCTATGCTTTTAAAGACTGGCTCTGGTTACTCCGCAGAACAGAGACTGTTGAAGAGGAGGAGGAGCAGGCACAGAGACTTGAGAAAGGATGATGATGTGAAAGGGGTGAGATGTGGCTGAGTTTAAAACACAGCTTAGGAAAAAAGTAGCCATATTTTAGGGGTGTCCTGTTCTGTTTTCCTTCAAATGTTGTGATTTGGGAGATAAAAATAATTGAGCTTATAATATTACTTTCCCATCCCTATCATTGGCAGATGGACTTGAACTTCAGGCTGCCCAGAATTTTCGCTTTAATTACCAAACCTACAATGACAGCTTTGGGGGGGCGGGGTTTGGATGACTTCATATTGATTGGGTCTGCTTTGTGCCTCCATTGACTGAGGCCAGGAAGATGGATATACTTTGTTCTCGGAATGGCATTCCAGGCACACATGTTTGAGAATTCGCTCTCTGTACAAACTGTGGCCCCTTAGGCATAATTATCAACACATTTTAATCCATAAAACTGAGGTGATACTATCTATGACACAGTGATATTGTAAGAATGATAGATCATGTTCTCATAACTATTTATTCAAGCTGTAAAGAGGGTTCTTTGTATTCTCTGGTCTCCTTTCAAGTCTACCTGAGAAAAGACTTTCCCTTTTCCTTCTCTCAAGCCCACATGATGCTTGAGTTTATAGTTGGTGTGGAGCTAACATACCCAACTGTCCTGATTTGCCCCAGATGGAGGGTATTCTCAGGACATGGGGCATTCAGTTCCAAACTGGGAAAATCCTAGCAAACCAGGGCAAGTTGCTCCCCCTCTGTGGGGCTTAATGACACAACAGCTATATAAAGAGTACAATTCCTATGAAGGTAAACTTTTTAAAAAAATATATTTTATTGATTATGCTATTACAGTTGTCCCATTTCTCCCCCCATCATTCCCCTCCATCCTGCACACCCCTTCCCACCCACATTCCCAGCTTTAGTTCATGTCCATGGGTCATAAGTTCTTTAGCTTCTACATTTCCCACACTATTCTTACCCCCCTGTCTATTTTCTACCCACCGTGTATGCAACTTATTTTCTGTACCTTTTCCCCCTCTCTCCTCCTCCCTCTCCCCTATTGCTAACCCTCCATGTGACCTCCATTTCTGTGTTTCTGTTCCTGTTCTAGTGGTTTGCTTAGTTTGCTTTTGTTTTAGGTGTGGTTGTTACTATCTGTGAGTTTGCTGTCTTTTTACTGTCCTATTTTTTACCTTCTTTTTCTTAGATAAGTCCCGTTAACATTTCATATAATAAGGGCTTGGTGATGATGAACTCCTTTAACTTGACCTTATCTGAGAAGCACTTTATCTGCCCTTCCATTCTAAATGAAAGCTTCGCTGGATAGAGCAATCTTGGATGTAGGTCCTTGACTTTCATGACTTGGAATACTTCTTTCCAGCCCCTTCTTGACTGTAAGGTCTCTTTTGAGAAATCAGCTGACAGTCTGATGGGAACTCCTTTGTAGGTGACTATGCCTTTATCCCTTGCTGCTTCTAGAATTCTCTCCTTCATTTTAATCTTGGCTAATGTAGTTATGAGGTGCCTTGGTGTGTTCCTCCTTGAGTCCACCATCTTTGGGATTCTCTGAGCTTCCTGGACTTCCTGGAAGTCTATTTCCTTTGCCAGATTGGAGAAGTTCTCCTTTATTATTTGTTCAAATAAGTTTTCCACTTGTTGCTCTTCCTCTTCCCCTTCTGGTACCCCTATAATTCAAATGTTGGGATGGTTCAAGATGTCCTGGAGGTTCCTAGGCTTCTCCTTATTTTTTTGAGTTCTTGTTTCTTCCTTCTTTTCTGTTTGGTTGTTTCTTTCTTCCTTCTGGTCCACTCCATTGATTTGATTCCCAGTTTTCCTCCCATCTTTGTTGGTTCCCTGTGCATTTTCCTTCATTTCACTTATTGTAGCCTTCATTTGTTCATATAATTTGTGAGCAAAATCAACCAATTCTGTGAGCATCCTGATCAACAGGGCTTTGAACTGTGCATCTGATAGGTTGGCTATCTCTTGGTCACTTAGATGAATTGGTTCTGAGGCTTTGATTTTTTTCTCCCATTTGGGCCATTTTGGAGTTTTTCTTTTTCTTTTTGATCTGGTCGAGGCTGTTCTGTAGTGAGAGGTGGAGCCTTAGGTGTTCCCCAGGGCGGGGCAGCCCAGTTACTGGGTAATGATGCTGTATGTGGGGGCAGGGTCTGAGAGGGAACAATGGCACTTGCTCTGCTCTTTCTCTCTCAGATTCCAGTCCCTTCCACCGCTTCCCCTTTGCCTGGATTATCTGCTTGCAAATGTAGGACCACCTGCTCAGCCAGCCACCTTGCGCAGCCTCACTGGGTCTGCACCATTGCTACCCCATGCCCAAGGTCTGCTAGCCACTGTCTGCACACGTGGGGTCTGCTAGCTGCTGCTGCCTGCGCCCCCCAGGTCTACCAACCTCCACTTTTTCCTGCCAGGACTCTGCCCCTCTTACCGGTCTGGATGAATGGTTGTTGGACTTCCGTACAGTTCAATTTTCTATCATTTCTGGTTATTTTCTTGTTTCTAAATCTTTGTTGTCCTTAATTTTGGTTGTGCAAGGAAGCACAGTGTGTCCACTTATGCCTCCATCTTGGCTGGAAATTGATGGTAAACTTTTAACCTAGGTATACCTAACTCTTTTGTGACGCCTGGTTTATCACAGTGTGTCGAGAAGCCTCATTCAGGGTTGTTTCCCCTTGCAGTCTGACATGAATCCTTCTTATCTGGTCCTTATTGTGGGGAAATCTGAGTGAAATTCACTTATTCTTCTATTACCAACACTCTTAGAAGTTGTGAAAAGGAGTTGGTCCCTTCTATCAACATTTTCCAATGAATTTTGACAGACTATCTGAACACCATGTATTTTAAAGCATATGAAATAGTTGTTTTCTTCCCCAAGAAAATGTAAAAAGAAACTTGAGGAGCAACTACAGATAAAATCATAAAGTGAATACTGAAGAAGCCTTCACACCGTGCTGCAGGTATTGACAGATAGTGGTGGAAAAGCTGAATTTCTTTGACAATCAACAAAAGATAAGCATTTGAAATTCCCAGGCTGCTAAACACCTCGAGAATTCATATTAGATCTGAATAATAATCAAGATCATACAATATTTTTTATAAAACCCTAATTTTCCATTTTCAAATAACAATTTTACCAAGTTATTCTATTCTGCATTATTAAATTGTCAAGAGACAACTTCTGCTTATTATATTTGAGACACTTCAGACATTAGTCATTGTGTTTCCATTATATTCCTCAATGGCTCATCAGATCTCTTCGTTTTCCCCTTTCCTTTTCTTAGTTTTTAGTTCAAAAGAAATTGCAATACCTGGAATCTAGTCCACATCCAAAATACAAAGAGATGCATCATACTAGTTTCCAGGAATACTAACATGGAAGAGAAATTGATGTTTTAGGACAGGCATTTTACAACAGAAAATCTCCCTGGGGGCATTTAATCATCGACTGTCAACAGTGCAGTCACAGGAAAGAGAAGAGAAGCAAGAGTAAAATGTCTCTTAAGAAAATGGTTATCTTTATGCCAGTACCACACCTTGTTAATTAATACAATTGTTTTCTTAAATGTCCATCGATGGGTGAGTAGATAAAGAAAATGTTATAGCCTTGGCTGGGCATCTCAATTGGTGAGAGTGTTGTCCCCATACAGCAGGGCTGCAGGTTCAATTGCCGGTAAGGGCACATACAGGAAAAAAACAAATGAATACATAAATAAGTGAAAGAACAAATGGATCTCTCAAATCAATAAATTAAAAAATGTTATATACACACAATGGGGTATTAGTCAGCCTTAAAAAGTCCTGACCCATGCCACAACATGGATAAAACTGGAGGGCACCATGCTCAGTGAAATAAGGCAGTTACATATGGATGAATACTGCCCGGTTTCACTAATATGAGGTATCTTCAATAGTCCAAGTCATAGAAGCAGAGAGCAGAAAGGTGGTTGCCTGGGGCTGGGGGCAGTAGCTGTTCAATACTGTAAAGTTCCACTTACACAAAATGTGCAAGTTCTAGCGATCCGCTGTACAACTTTGTGCCTATACTTAACAATACTGTGTGCACACTTAAAATTTTCTTAGGAGGGTAGTTCTCCTGTTAAAAATGAAATGACTTTTTTTTGATAATGCCAAAAAATAAATAGAACAAGGAAGCAGAGAAATGGCAGGCACGGAAGAGGAGGGAGGGTGGGGGGATCGGGGAGTGCAAGTGTGAGAAACGGGAGTGGAGAGAAGTGGCTTTAGGGTGCCCCTCGCCTGCGTGGAAGCCCCACGCTCCCAACCGCGCAACTCCACGTAAATCTGCCATCTGGGCTGGGCGATAGAGTGTGGGGAGAATGGACTAGGTGACAGATGTCCAAAGATAAGTCCCAGCTTGCAGCTCCATTGTTGCTGAATCCTGAAGTTCTTCAATTATTTTGATGTTAGTGTTCTAATTTCTAAAATGGGAATATATGGATATATATATACACACACACATATATGACACATATACTATATATACTATATATGTATATGGAATGTATAAGAAATAAGTATTTTTCTTCATAGGACTAGGGTTGGGTCCCAGTTCTATTTCAAAAGATTTATTTTAAAAAATGAAAAAGAGAAGTGACAGAGTTTTAAAGGGAAAAAACAGAGTTATCATGCATAAAATGTTAATCCTTCCAAAAAATGAGTTTCACTCTAGCTTCTCAAAGAGTAATATGAAAATAAAGATGCTGACATGAAAATAAACTCAAGATGGGGAGGGTATTGTAAGCTAATCCTATTCCCACTTATGTGTAAACTGAATAATGCATACTTATTTTTATAATTCCCTCCCTCCTCTACCCGTTGCTTCAAGCTTCGTTTTTAATTTTTTATCATTTTGTTTTTTTATGGAAGGTGGTGCAGTCAGCGACAGCTCTGAACATCTGATGGAAACTTCTGGGTCCCTTACAGAAAGGACGCGAATACCCGCCCAGTGTTCTCTACAATTTTGGAGGGTGCAGGTGGTCTTCCCCCATCAGAAACACTGCTCTGGTATTCCCACCTTTGTGCCTTCGCCCAAATTGCTCCACCCCCCACACAGCCTTTCTTCCCTCCCTGGATAATTCCTTCCTCACGGGCAGCTGAAATGCCATGACTTCTGGAAGCTTTCCCTATTTTATTTCTGGGTGCTAAAGTCACATGGCTATAACCTCTCTGGTGTGTCCTTTATCACATTTCACGTTATCGTCATTATTCGAATATGCCACTTGTTTTTTCTACCAGTTACAAGCTCATGGAAGACAGAGACTATCTACGTTTCCTCTCTGTATGGCTATTGCTGAGTCTTGCCCATCAGTGACCCTCGGCTATGTTTTGGGAATAATCACAAGAAAATGCGGCTAACTAAATTCTGAATATATACAAGGATGAGCCTTTCTAAGACACACCTAACCATCAGGCTTACTATGAAAAACTCTAGTTTAACAGGTAAGTGGACAGTGTGTCATTGTAAGTTAACAGACGTTGATCATAAAGGCAACACTAAGTGCAAATGTAAATATTCTAAAACACATCTTCACGTATTACTAGTGTAGAAGAAAAGTCAACTAGGACAAGGTGACCCAGAAGAGGGACCGGGAACTAGGAAAGAGTTTTGTTTAGGTTACTTAGAAACCGCAAAACCATCGGGCTTCGGTTAGGTAGTCATAACTTCTGCTTTGGCTTCTGTACACCCAGCTTCCAATAAGGACACCTCAAGGCTAGAGTTATTTTCCCATCAGCTTCTGTACCTCCTGCTTTTGCCACATAGGATAGGGAATCCGGACAGCAATAAAAGCCCTGCTCAGCCAAGGTTTGGGGCCCAGAATTTAGAGACTGCCTCCTCTGGGTCCGCGCGTGTAATAAAGCCTCACTCCGTCACCCCGAATTGCGCCAGAGTCATTATTTTCCGAATTATTTTCCGTAACACTAGAATCTAGTGGTAGTTGCTACATTTTTGGAAAGTAGTTTGGTTATTTTCATGAAATTGGGGGTGGGGGTAATTTCGTATGTTCGCCATGTGATTCTGATTAGCTACTGGCAAATTCTTAGAAACATCCTAATTGCTCAGAGTAAGTGACACTGCAGTGAGCATCTTCATCTAAAAATACTGAGAACAAAGTAATAAGCAAGGATCCCTAAAAAACATTCATATTAGCAGTGAATTTGTGACACGTTAACTGTATTGAAAATTATACTGTACTGATAAAAAACTCTGGTAATGAAGATTATAAATCAAATAGAAATGTTATTATATATGAGAGGACAACTTAGAATTAACAATTATATTGTTCGATTACCACACTGTTAGAACAGGAATAATAAAATGAAGTGAAAAATGTAGAAACATAATTTATTAGAATGATGTGCTTGAGAACTAATGTTTATTTTTGAGTTTCAGAATCACATTCAATTTAAAATTGTAATTGTGTGTATTGTGTGTGTATATGAGAGAGGGAGAGCAAGCAGGAGCGAGAGAGATGTGGGTCTTGGTGGCAGACAGATCATTTTAGATCATATTGTTCAAGAATCTGCGTAAGAGATGACAAAGCACCTGAGTCCAAACAATGGTTGTGAGGATGCAGAGACTATGGGTGCCCGTTACTGGCTCATGCATCCTATTTATCATTGTTTAGTGCCATGGGTATTCTTACATTTCTAAGCCTTAGCACAGGCCAAGAATTATCTGCAAATGGCACACTTAAACCACAAAGTGACCAATAGAAGAGTACAGGTCCCTTTAAATATAAACACTGTCACTTCATTACCATGGAGATGCTACCTCCTTCCAATATGCTTTAAGAAGTTCGAGTTGGCTGTTTTACTTACAAGGCTCAGAATGGCTTCACCGCGCTTCCGTGATTTTGTGTGCTGAAAGATTTGTCACCTTCTCTGTCACAATCAGCATTGGCTGCCACACGGTCCCTTGGGAAGGGTCATGGTTTCTCCTTTCCATGGGCAGAGGCAGCACCTGCTTGGGGTTTCGGAGGAAAAGCACATGTTCTTGCGTGGGGCCATGACACTTCCAGCATCATGCAATGAAATGACTTTCTTTGCAGAACTAATTATTTCAGGGTCCTGCTGGCTGTTTAATCGTGAGACGTAATTTCCGTGTCTAAAATTACCCCTTTTTCTTACATTGAAGACGTCTTAACATATCTAATTAACAAAAATCTGTTAAGTTCTTGGAGACAAATGTGTGCTATTCTATGAAAACAGTTTTAAAATACTAGTTGTTCTCACTTTGTTGCTAGGAATTTTCAAAAACGATCATTAAACCTAAAGGGGGAAAAACACTCTGCTTCTTCTTCTGGGATCAATTGCAAAAACCTCTTCGAGACGCAACTTGATCAAAAAATACATATTTTTTAAATTTGAAGTGCCCTGATCTTCCAAGGGGCCCATACCTGATAAAACCATGAAGTCCTCTATCCGTGAGTTCTCCCAGTCAGCTGCAAGATAGGGACCTGGCATCTCACTCAGCCATCAATCAAAATAACTGAAAGATGTATTGAGAACATGGGACCCCTAACAGCAGAGTTAGGGGTCCCACACCCTCAGTGCTGTTAACATTTTAGGTAGAGGACCCCTTTCTTGTGCAGAACCATCCTGTGCATTGTAGGAGGTTTAGCGCCATCCCGGGCTTTCCCCCCCTAAATTCCAGGTGCACTCCTCTGCCCAGTTATAAGAACACAAACGCGTGTTCAAACTTGGCAGGTGTCCCCTAGGGGGGCAACATTGCGTCCCCAGTGTAAGAACTTCTGCCCTGCAGAGAATTCCATGGGCAGAGTGAACACAAACTGGTAGAGTCTATTTGGATACCCGTCCTTCAATTACTGTGTAACTGTAGAGAAAGTCAAGCATTAATTTTTTTTTAAACAAGAGCTAACATACGTTTATAAGTACGTGGCTTATGAATTAGCAACAGCACCGATGGGGAATTTCACAGTTCTCTAACTGATTAGGAAACATAAAAAGTTTATGTTGCTATCCTGTCATAAATTTTGCACAGTTTTTAAAGCCTATTTTCTAATTAGTGTAATTAAAACCAAATTTTATATTTGGGCAAGGTGATAGATTATGTCAACTGCTCTTTCTTCATCCTAGTTTGAATGTTTAAATAGCACATTCGTGATGTCTTTATGCTCAGTGAAGTCAGGAGTTGGGAGGCATTCGATGAAATGAAATCGAGCACATCTTACAATTTTGTAAAGCAGCATTGTGAAAGAAATAAGCCTTATCTGATTAAGCTCCAGAATCTAATCTTACCTACTTATATACAATTTCAATAGTCTAGATGTTTGCTTATTATACAACTTGAAAAATTTTCCTACCTTACATTCTTATAAAGGATGAGAACGCATTCTTGAGAAAGCCTTAGCCTATTCCAAAAGTTAATAATAATAATAATAATAATAATAATAATATAGTTTATAAGATACCATGTTGCTTAAATCAATTGCATTCATTAGTTGAGGTGTTTCTGTTTTTTCTTTTTCCTCTAAGTCATAAAAACCAACTAGACTTGGCTATTTTTAACAAAAATCCAAATACTGTTATTAAGATATCTTATGGAACTCAGTAGCAGGAATGGAGACAGAATTAGGAAGAGAAGCTAGAAATCATGAAATTTTTCTCAACTCTCTGCCATTCAGCCCACAAGAAAAAATATCCCCAAAAGAAAACGTGAGTTTTGACTCTCTAGGAGAAGGCATATTGTAGTAGTTCATAGCCCAAATTCTTAATTTCTAGCTAGAAAAATATCTCGGATCGGAGGTGAAGATATAAACGGTGTCTAGAGCTTGTGTGTGAGATTTAACATACAGTGCGGATAAGGGGACTCAGTCAAGCAGATGAAGGAAACCAGTAAGAGAGAACAGGGAATTTCTGCTATCTGGGAAGGTTCCTACGAAGATTTATTACAAAATGCATCACTAAAAGAATATCCTGCCATTTGGACCAATTAGCTGCTGCTGCTGCTCTTAATAATAGTACTATCACTACTCTTACCGTTACTACCGTCACCACCACCAACAAAGTTGCTACCACTATTGATTCTAATGACCTGGAAACCACTCTGATGATGGATTTTGTTACCTGACCAGATTTTGATGGACAAGAGATATTCTGTGTAAGTCCCTAGAATATCACTGGTTAAATCCATACAGAGGGTTCTCCACCATCTATTCTATCTTTGGGAAGTGGGGAAGATACGTTTAGCCAACATTAAAGTAAATGTCTAGTTTTAAGGGTTATTATTATTTTTTTCAGGCAGAGCATCTTTTTGATCACTGCGCGCACAGGCAGAGCGGAGCCATAGCGGGGTCCTCAGTGCTCAGATGCCCTCCCCTCTGCAGAGGCCACCCTTGGCCGGCTCTGCCTGGGCTGCAGCACCAGCAGGGAGAACGGCTTCATTCCGGGCCCCTCTTCCGAAGTCAGCAGTGCCCTGTGTTAGAGGTGGCAGAAGCCTGGGTGCCATAGTGCTTCATGACACTTTTGAAAGTCAGACTCTCCGGAAAAACCCAGAAGGAAATGACTTTGCTCGTTCCATTTTTGAAAGTGACAATGACATGTCAATAATTCCTCAGTTTAATGGTAGGGGAGGTATTTCGTGCACATAATCACATCCTGTCTGTTCCAAACCTCTGGTTTAACTGCAAAACAAAAGTAATCAGTACCAGGGACTTGGTTTTTCCTCCCAAGCCAGGGCTGTTTCTATTACATCATGCTGAGGAATGATGGTCAAGTTCTCATTTTCAGCAGCGGGTAGGCAGACATTTAGGTTCACCATTAAAACTGTTATTGAGTATTTAAACATATTTTAAATGTGACATATCTATCAGGTGCTAGACTAAACCTGACAATTGCCATTCAGTTAACATTACATTCAAACCTTCCCTTTTAAACGTGTCGCCTATAAAAATGGAGGGAACAATGATACGGCCCCCTGTGCAAGCAGAAGCCAGTTCAGTATTTGGTTCTGATGAAAATGGAGGGCATTGCAGGTAGTGCAACATAAATAACCTGAATCTGTTCCCTGCTTCAGTCTTTGTGTTAATTAGCATTACAAAAGAGAGACGTTGCATATATTAAGCATAATTTCTAACCTCAGAAGGAGAATGTTACCTTAAGTTCCACAGTGAGCATAAACTGAATTACTGTTGCAGCTCAAGGGAGGATATATTTAGGCTTATTTGTAAAATGTAAATTAGAGTAAGTGTTATGGTGTCATAAGTTAGTTGAATTACCTGCTTCGGAACCTGAAGCAGCTCCTCTCCTTCTGAATAATTAAGAAATCCCGTTAAAAAGTATGCATGCCCGTGTGCAACCATGTGTGAGGGTGAATCTGTCATTCTGCGTACGTGAACATAGACATATGTGGACAGGTGTACATGTTGAATACATTCAAGCTTAAACTCCTGGATATGAAGGCCTCTCAAGAACATTTGATCTCTTCATCTTTTCCGGTTGTGATAAAATAACAATAATAATAAGGAACCCTCTTTAACCTGGGGAACCTAGGGGAAGGTAATCAGCACTAATAAACAGTTATTGTTAGATAGACCTATTCCTGCTAATTAGCAGTGTTTCAGAAGGCACTCATTTTTGTGATGCGGAGGAAGGGACAGAGGGTACTGGAAGAAGAACAGTGAAGGAAGGGAGTGTCCTGCTCCAGCTTCTTAAACCCGGTGGTGCTGGGGGCGGAGTCAGCACGGCTGGCAGCTAGGGTCTGGGCAGCTGTCCGTAGAGTCCCACCTTTTGACTCACTACTCTATGAGTCTCAACATCTTGCTTTGAAAGTGCTTTACCTGCTATCTCTTCATCACAAATTAAAAATCATCTGTCTAGCATGAATAATTATTGAAAGAGCAGCGGTTTGGAGAATATGCTCAGGGAGAACAAGTTCCATCACAACTACAATGAGATGGAAGCAGGGAGCCCGTTTGTACAGCTAGACTCAATCAGCACCAAACTCCCTTCATGCTGGGGACAAAACCCCAATTTTCCTTAGGGAACAGGGGCTTCTCCGCCCTTAAGCCATGTAACTGGTCTCAGCTCTGGACCTGTTTTTACATCCTCCTGCTCTCTGTGAATTGGTTCAGAGGCAGGCGTGTGAAACTGGTGAGCCTGCAGGAGCACAAGTTCAGATCACCACTGGAGCTACTGAAAAGGTTAGTTCTCTTCTGCTGAGGTTGCTAAATTATGCGACTACAAGTAGGATCTGCCTAGGTAGGGAACTTGTAACTTCATGTTTGAAAAGCTAAGTAGAGTTAAAGGAAAGAGAGAGACCTCTTTCTGCCCCTGGCTAGATCTCTTTTAAAAAATTATTGGGGTGACATTGATTAATAAAACCGTAAAGCTCAAAAAACATCTGCGTGCTGCATCATGCACTCGTTGCCCAAAGTCAAGTCTCTTTCCATCCCCATCTTGCCCACTTCCACCTGCCCCCAACTCCTCTTTTTCTCTGGCTATCAACATAATATTGTGTGTGTGTGTGTATATATATATGCATATATCCTGCTTAATCCCTTCACCTTTGTTCACCCATTCCCCAAAACCCATCCCATCTGACAGTTGTCAATCTGAAAAGTACAATAGCTGAATAAAAATTTCACTAGAGAGATTCAGAGGCAGATTTGATCAGACAGAAGAAAGCATCAGTGAACCCTGAAATGAGACAGTAGGAATTATTGAGTCTGAGCAACAGAAAGAAAAATGATTGAAGAAAAGTGAACAGAACCTGAGAGATATTAGAACATCATCAAGAGAACCAATGTATACATTGTGGGAGTTACTGAAGGAGAAGAGAGAGGGAAAGTGTCAGAAAAAATATTCTGAGGATACAGTGGCTAAAAATTTCACATATTTGATGAACAACATAAATAAACATATCCAAGGAGCTCAATGAACTCAAAGATGAGCTCAAAGAGGCCTACCACAAGACACATTATAATCAAACTTTCAAAAGTCAAAGAAAAGGGGAATGTTGAACTTATAAAACTCAATACCAAGAAGCAGACAATCCAGTTAAAAAGATGGAAAAGGATCTGAATAAACACTTCTCCAAAGAAGACATATGGCCAATAGATGTAGGAAAAGATACTCAATGTCAGTAATCATCATAGAAATGCAAATTGAAACCACAATGAGATGTCACCTCACACTGGTCAGAACGGCCATCATCAATAAATCAACAAACAAGCGCTGGCAAGGATGTGGAGCGAGGGGAACCCTTTTGCACGGTTGTTGGGAATTCAGAGTGGCACAGGTACTGTGGAAAGCAGTATGGAAGTCACCTCAACATTTTAAAAATGGAATTGCCTTATGACCCAGTAATTCCACTTCTGGGAATATATCCAAAGAAACCCTAAGCACTAATTCAAAATCACTTAAGCACCCCTATGTTCATTTCAGTTTTATTTACAATTGCCAAGATAAGGAAGCAGACCAAGTGTCCATCAGTAGATAATAAAACAACTATGGCATATTTACACAATGGAATACTGCTCAGTTGTAAAAGAGAAGAAAATTTTACCCTTTATGACACCATGGATGGACCAGAGAAAACAATGGTAAGTGAAATAAGCCAGTCAGAGAAAGACACGTACCATATGATTTCATTCATATGTGGAATCTAATGAACACACTGAACAAACAAGCAGAATAAGAGAGAAACTCATAGATAAAGAGCAGGCTGACAGCTTTGGGGGGTTGGAGTTAAGAGGTGGAAGGATTGAGCCAAAAGGAAAAAATAAAGATTCATGGACATGAAAAACAGTGAGGTGATTGCAGGGGGCGAGGGGAGTGTAAGGGGGGTAAATGCTAATGGAAAAAAATACAGTAAAAAAGAGAAAAGAAAGGAGGAAGAGAGAAGCAATTTGTCAAATACAAGAAATCCTCAGCAAGTATCACCACATTTCTCACCAGAAATTTTAGAAGTCAGAAGATGGCGATCCAGTATATTCAAAATGCTAAAAGAAAATAATCTGTCAACCAAGAATATTATATCTGGCAAAACTATCCTTCTTCAAAAGTGAGGGAGAAATTAAGACATTCACAGATAAACGAAAGATGAGGGAGTTTGTGTCCACGCTACCTACCCTGTAAGAAATGCTCAAGGGAGTCTGCGAGGTGGAATGGAAGCGCACTAGACGGTAATTAAAGCTGCACGGAGAAACAAGATCTCAAAAATGGTGAACACACGGTCAAGAGCAGGCGGTAGTACTATTGTGACAATGGTTTGTAATTGCACTTTTTGGTTTTGCATGATTTCAGAGACTAATGCATTTAACAAAAAGCTACAATTATTATTGAACAAGCTAGTATTACTGCAACTTTGGTTTGTCACTCCAAATCTTTTTTTTTTTTCATTATTTAAAAGGCTAATGCACTTAAAAATTAGTTTATTTTTTGAGCCCACAATCTATACGTAAAGATGTAATTTTTGACACCAACACAGAAAGGGGTGGGGACAGAGCTGTGAAGAAACTCCTTTCTTATTTTGGAAAGATTATCCTTTATCTGTGAGTATAGAATTATTTTTCTTAGTAAGTTTTGTAGAAATTCCAAACCCTAGGTCATGAGACTTCTGATATGTGTTGTATGAACAATCATGTTTCTTATTGAATGTGTCTCTCTTAAGTAAAAGTGTGAATTTGTGAGTTGTTGGCAAAACAATCCTTATTTTTAATGTCATATACAATATCTCATACCTTTTATATTAATGTGTTCTTATTTCCTTCTCTCTGTGATCATGAGCATCCAGAGTTCTAAACATTAATGCCTAAAGATTTTTCAGTGGAGTAAGACTCAAGTGCTCAATTTTGGGTGTGGTGACAACCCACATAAATTGAGAAAGATACAAATTGTCACCATGGGGTTCTTTAGTCCTCATCACCATCAAAGAATAAATTGACTTATTCAATATGCATAGGTCAAAGTTCCAAACTGTTACTGAAAGTGGATGAGCATCATTTGCAAATGAAATAAGAATCTATGGAATGTTCCAGCCATTTTTATAGGAAGCATGTTGCAAAAATCTCTCCTTCCTTTTTGCACTGCGTCCGCTTTGTGTCACACATTCCACGGGTTTACCCTCCAGCTCAGCCCATCACATTCCCTTTCACAAGGCGAACTGCACCAGTGACTTCACTTAGAACAGCGCCAGATGTTGCAGTTGCTCCTGGGCAAGGATGAATTAACATTTTAAGTACTAGTCAGTGGAAGTCTTCAAATATCTGTAATGTCCGATTTGTAGAAAGACAATTGAACGGATATCCCATACTCACAATGCACTGCAATGCTAGGAAGGAAGTAGACTGCCCAAATTTGTCAAGCTAAGAAAAATCTTGTCAGCCTGCGGACAACACTGAAGTGAACAGTTTGATGTTGTTTTCCCAAGCTCTGCATACTGTATTGGTTGTAACCCCCCGAAAGCAGCCCCGAGGGTTGCCTCTCTGATTCACTAGAACAGGGCAACATCCTCTACAGTGGCAAACCCATCCTCTAGCTGAGACGTATCTTGACTTTTTGGGGATTTGAGTACCCAGCTCTGTTTGATAAAGACAAACTGAGTTCACTACCCAATTGATATATTGTTTTATGAACTACCTTTTCATTATAATAGCTGAGAATCCTAAGTGCATTAAAATGGTATCTTATGAATGTGGATATGGACAAAGTGGGTATTCAAAATTACTTGCTAACATACAGTTTCTTCCTTGTTAGAGTTTAATAAGTCACATACAAGCAGCATATGTGACACAATGTGATACATGGTTATTTATGAGGAAATATATACAGAACACTATAGAAATCCATAGAATATATGATTTTTACTAAATAAAAGTGTATCAGGTACTTTAGAGGGAGGTTGGTATTAGACCGATGAGTATTTTAAATGTGGAGATAGACATGCCATGAACAAACACAGAGCAAAAAAAAATTAGAAATCACTTTGAGGAAACTGAGTTCAGCAACAGTGCTAAACTCAGAGACAGGTAGAGATGAGGTTACGGAGCGCGGGAGGTACTTAATACAGGGAGGACAGGACCGTAGTTGTGTTGGAAAGAGAATAGACCCTGAAGGGGACATGATTCAAACCGTGCTCTTAGAAAAATCCATTCAAGTAGAATCATCAGAAAGGGACTTGAGGTAGGGAAGCTTAGGAAGCCAGTGCTCCTACCCAAGTGACAGGCAAGGAAAGCTCCAACCAAGACAATGACAACGAAAACCTGAGAGGGAGCGACAACTTCCACAGATTCTGTAGAAGTATAATTGGCCCGATGTTGAAGCTGATGCTCTGTCCCGGGAGAGAAAGGAATTGACGATGGCTCTTAGATTTTGAAATTGCGTGGCAGAGTGGCAGTACAGTTAGCAGGTAGGAACATAACTCAATGATCGTTTTCAGTAGATGGGTCAACTCCAACAATGTAGTAGTAGCTTTTTGAACCACTCTGATGAGTGTTGTATGGTCAGATCTGAACTCTTTGGGAAAGAGCATGTTGATGGATTAGTTTTGCCTGCAGTGGGCACAGGATGAGACTACCTTTGTTTCGATATCAGATACTTTCCATCCCTAGTGTCTTATATGTGAAAAAAGGAAACAAGCAATGAGACAAAAGAGAAAGAAACAAGAAATAAACTCGTTTATTTGATTTATCCCTAATTGGTTTATTTCTTATTTTATCTTTCAGAATTGTTATCATATCAGAATAGAGTGCAGGAAAAAAGATATTAAAGTCATAATATGCTCATTAGACACAATACAGTTGATAATTAGGAAGGATGCTATCATTGAAGGATCATTCTATAACAACAACAAAAAAAGCGCATGTTCTTCAAGTAAAACAAAGTCTATACATGTGACTCCAGAGTTTCCCATATTGTCTTCACTTCATGATCACAATTGCATTTTATGGGACAATGGGCAGATCTAAGGAGATAATATAGTGATAGCGAACACCTATGTAAAAGAACATAGCTCATTTTCTGGCAAATGTATTTTTTATGAACTGCATGAGTGCTCACAATAGTAGTCTTACCAAGCCCATTTTGTAGATGAGAAAACTGAGGCAAGAGTTGTTAAAACACGTGCCCATGCTCACACAAGTAGGAAGAGGTAAAACCAGAATTTGAATCAAAGCGATCTGACTCCAAAGTCCCCTGACATATTGGATAATATGGTGGACTGTATGCATAAGCATCCCGTGTGCAAAGGCAAAGTGAGTCTTTTCAAAGCAACACCCGTGTGACACGGAGTTGGTAGTATGAAACCTGAGGGACTATCAAATGTCAGTGGCAGACAAGTAACTGGAATGAATGAAGCAGGCTGGGAGCAGAGGGGAACTCAATCATGCATTTCCTATCTGAAGAGAGTGGCTACACCTCAAAGCCAGCAATGCTGCCCCCAGTTGACAATATGCATTCATCTTAGTGAGGCCAGAAATCCAGAATGTTGTGGGCAGTCCATCTATTTTTCAGTAATGGGATGAAGTAAAACTAGTTCAATGATGATGGGGGGGAAAGCAAGCAGAAACAAAAACAAAACCACGTCATTGGGTGCATTTTAGCCACAGACTTCTGAGCAACTTTGGCTCTAGGCAGGGAGCTGCCGACTGATTGATCTAAACACTTGAGCCAGTTGGCACCTGTGCTGGACACCAAGCTTGGTTTAGGCCTTGGTGTGTTTTCTTATCCGTCACACCCTAAAACCAGATACCAGGGATTTGAGATCTGTTCAGTCGTATAATTAGTTGTGTGACCCTGGGGAAATTGCCTTTCAGTCTCTCAGCCTTTGATAGTCAGTGAAATTTTTAAGGGAAAAGGAAGATGTTTGAAAAAGTATCTTAAGAATCCTTAGGGTCTCCAGGCTAGCATTCTTTTTATTTTCTTAATTGTTGTTCAAGTACAGTTTTCTGCCTTTTACTTCCATCCCAGCCCACCCACCCCCCCCAGCCATCCCCACCTCCAACTTGTTTTTGTCCATGTGTCCTTTATACTTGTTCCTGTAAACCCTTCCCCTTTTCCCCTGCAATTCCCTCCCCTCACCCCTCTGGACACTGTCAGCCTATTCTCTATTTCAATGTCTTTGGTTATATTATGTGTATTTGTTTGTTTTGTTGATTAGGTTCCTATTAAAGGTGAGATCATATGGTATTTGTCTTTCACCACCTTGATTATTTCACTTAGCATGAGGCTTCCCAGTTCCATCCATGCTGTCGTAAAGGGTAGGAGCTCCTTCTTTCTCTCTGCTGCATAGGATTCCATTGTGTAAATGTACCACAGTTTTTTGATCCATTCTTTTACTGATGGGCACCTAGGTTGCTTCCAGCAATTGGCTATTGTAAATTGTGCTGCTATGAACATAGGGGTGCATAGGTTCTTTTGGATTGGTGTTTCAGGGTTCTTAGGATATAATCCTAGCAGTAGAATTGCTGGGTCAAAAGGTGGATCCATTTTTAGTTTTCTGAGAAAATTCCATACTGTTTTCCATAGTGGTTATACCAGTCTGCAATCCCACCAACAGTGCACTAGGGTCCCCTTTTCTCCACAACCTCTCCAACACTTGTTGTTTGTTGCTTTGTTTATGATGGCAATTCTGACCGGTGTGAAGAAGTATCTCATTGTGGTTTTAATTTGCATCTCTCTGATAGCAAGCGATATTGAGCATCTTTTCATGTGTCTCTGGATCCTGTGTATGTCCTCCTTGAAGAAGGGTCTGTTCAAGTCCTTTGCCCATTTTTTAATTGGGTTGCTTGTCTTCTTAGAGTGGAGTCGTGTAAGTTCTTTATATATTTTGGAGATTAAACTCTTGACTGAGGTATCATTGGCAAATATGTTTTCCCATTGGTTGGTTCTCTTTTTATTTTAATACTGTTTTCTTTAGCCATGCACAAGCTTTTTATTTTAATAAGTTCCCATTTGTTTATTCTTTCCTTTATCTCCCTTGCTCTAGGGAACATATCAGTAAAAATGTTGCTGTGTGAAATATCTGAGTTTTAAGGCTAGCGTTCTTTTCCCCCCATTTTTCTTTCAGTTATTTTCATTTTTTTCAATTTTCCTTTTTAATAGAAAATTAGATTGTAAGAGTGTGTCAGACTTTAATAAATCACCATGTCATCTGTGGGTAGAGATCCAGGGGAAGAGTCAAAGGACCCAGAGTGTGAAGTTTTTACTTCACAGCAGATGGTGGAGATTTTCCAAAACTTTAATATTTCTTAGGTCCTGGCTGTACTGAGTAGAGGAGCTCCTAGCAACCTGGTTCTCTGATTGCTTTTGAGAGTTTGTCAAAGCCCTTGAACATTCACTGTGATCACAAGACATTAGAAACACAAAGGCCCTTTGAATCTATGATCGTACTCCTACAAAGGGTCTGTATTCAGAAATTTTGTTTAGGACACGGCAATGCAACAGTAGGAAAAAAAAACAATGAAACAGTAAAAAATAAATAAACTCATGAGTTCTTTGGGTTTTAGAAAAGACTTGCAGTTGATGGACCAAAATTCACAGGAGGGAATCTCTGGGTCCAATATTTCATTCACAGAAGTCGCTTCTGCTTTGTGTGGATGTGTCTACAATATGTGTTTTTTTCTGGGGTTTCTACTACATGCTGTACAGCTCTCAAAAAAACCAGACATGTTTAGAGGTGCAATATTAAGTTTAGCATAGTGGAAATTTGGCATATGGGGGACACAGAGAATGTCTGTACCAGTCAACTCTATTTTAATACCGAAACTACTAACTCATGGAAGCTTACTCAATTACTCATGTGAGAATGTGGTTTCTGGACAGAATGTGTGGAGAAACAGAAGTACAAGCAAGATTCAGAGAGACCAGGACCAGAGAGCACCTCGAAGCTCCCTCCTCTGTCTCGGGTCTCATTTTTCTCACACGTGACTCTTTGCGGCTGCAATTCACTGCTCTCTCGCTGCTGAGCTGGTTTCTCTGTGTTCACATTGTCTACCCCATGGCTCAGCCAATACTTTTATTATTATTATTATTTATTTTATTTTATTCTTTTACTTCAGCTTCTGATGCTGGTAAAAGCTTTGTAAAGTTCAGTTTTCATTCTCAAAAAAGACAGTCCACTTTTCTTAACCGAACCTACTGAATTTTCTCATATGCAAAATAGTTGGGGCTAGTGAGTGGCTGGAAGTCCTTCCAGCTCTGGGAAATCTTTAGTTTGTTGTTTACATCCAACTGTCAATACTGGTGCGATGAACGAAGTCCGTGTCACATGCTATTTGCTGGTGCCTATTTTTAAAGGAAATTAATATGTTTTTATTCTGCTTTATGGTGTGATTTGTTTATTTTTAACATAGTGAAATGTACACATAGGAATACATACATGGGTATATACATATGAAAACAACCATGTATATATCTGTACCTTTTTAAGTTAAAGCATCTTTATTAAACATTTTGGTGGAAACCCCACATGCCATCCAAGAAATAAAGTATTGGAAGAACACTAGCCTAAGATAGTGTCTGAAACATTTCCACATATTTCTTTCTATGTTGCCACTGCATTTATCTAAAATAGCCATAGATTGCCTGAAAAGAGGCATTCTGAAGGACTAACCTCAAAATGAATGTTTCTCTATGAAAGTGTAAATTCTTTCGTGACTTCTGTAAGACACTCCATGAACAGGTGGAGAGACAGCGGAGGGCCTGGGGAGATTGCTTTGCTGTGTTTAGAATCGAGCACTTTCCCTTACTAGACCTACATTTTTACAAGTCACTGTTTTAGGTCTACCCTTCCCCATTTTAAAAATGAAGTGTTTAAAGGGCTTATCACTCAGTGTATTTCAAGAATAAGAAGTCCCTGGTCCCATTTTTAACAATATTATCTCCCACCACATTCCAGCATGAAACTCCTTATCCATTTGGGACTGTATATTCTTCTCAGAGTAGAGCATTAATATTCCTGGTGGAATAAAAATGAGAACTTGAACATACACATTTGAGAATATACAATGTGCTGGGGTGGTTTTGTTGTTGTTGTTTTTGTTTTTGTTTTTGTTTTCCTGCCCCTCCTGATCCACTCTCCAAGCTTTTCTAACCTTGTTCTGGGCCTCAGAAAGCTAATGCCTTAGACTGTATCAGCTGGGCTCTTGCCCTTTATTTTCAGTTGGGCTTTGGACTGAGGGGACTGTTTAGTGAGTGAAGAGTGGATTTAGGCTCCTTTCCTGCTAAGCTTCACTTTATTTATTTGTTTGTTTTTTATTTTAACTTCCCAAAATAATTTATATATTCTCATTTTTTTCTTGAATTTATTGGGGCGACCTGGGTTGATAAAAGAGGACATATAGTTGGCCAATAGACATATGAAAAGTTGCTCAATGTCACTAATCATCAGAGAAATGCAACTTAAAGCCACAGTGAGATATCATCTAACACTGGTCAGATGGCCATCATCAATAAGTCAACACAAAACAAGTGCTGGCCAGGATGTGCAGAAAGGGGAACCCTAGTGCACTGTTGGTGGGAATGCAGACTGGTGCAGCCACTGTGGAAAGCAGTATGTAGATACCTCAAAAAATTAAAAATGGACCTGCCTTTTCACCAGCAATCCCACTTCTGGTAATATATCTGAAGGAACCCAAAACACTACTTCAAAAGAACATATGCACCCTTATGTTCATTGCTGTGTTATTTACAATCACCAAGATATGGAAGCAGCCTGTGTCCTCCAGTAGATGAGTGGATAAAACAACTATGGGACATTTACACAATGGAATACTACTCAACCAGAAAAAAGAAGGAAGTTTTACCCTGGCTGGTGTGGCTCACTGGATTGAGTGCTGGCCTGCAAACCAAAAGGTTGCTGGTTTGACTCCAGGTCCTACCACATGCCTGGGTTGTGGTCCAGGTCCCAGTTGGGGGTGTGCAATGTGCAACCAATCAATATTTCCCTCGCACATCTATGTTTCTTTCCCTCTATTTCTTCCTCCCTTCCCCCCACTCCATAAATAAATAAATGAAATCTTAAAAAACTTATTTTTAAAATAAAAAAAATGAAAGTTTTAGCCTTTGTGACAGTATGGATGGACCTAGAGAACATTATGCTAAGTGAAATATGCCAGTCAGAGAAAAACAAATACCTATGATTTCACTCATATGTGGAATCAAATGAACAAATTGAACTAACAAGCAAAACAGAGACAGACTCATAGATGGAGAGCAGGATGACAGCTAAGGATGGGGGAGGTTAGGAGGTGGAGGGATTGAGCAGAAAGGAAAAAGGACTCAGGGACGTGGACAACAGTGTGGTGATTGCTGGGGGGAGGAGGGTATAAGGGGACTAAATGATAATGGAAAAATATAAGAAAGATAAAAAAATACTGAAATAAGCTAGAAAGCAATTTATACATAGAAGGTATAGTGTGTACAGTGACTATTTAATACAAGGGAACAATACTAGTTTGAAATGAAAATGTTGGGTATTTAGCAAGGCCCCCAAATTAGCAAAGTGAATTCTTCTCACCAACCAAGTAGCAATTTACAATTTTACAGGTAGGACATTGACTTTTCTCAAGCTGGCTTTATACTATACATCTTTAAAGTCACATCTCAAAGCAGGGATGGTGACTGTTATGTGGGTGAATATGAAAGGTTTCCTATGGTTTCATTTGAATAAACATTTATTGGGGCACTGTGAACACATATAGTACACTTATTTCTACCAATAATTTGAAAATCTTGAGTGTTAAGTGCAAGGTTCTTTTTGAGAGCCTATGGAAGTGCTATTCTACTAA
This sequence comes from Anoura caudifer, assembly GCA_004027475.1. Lineage (NCBI taxonomy): Eukaryota > Metazoa > Chordata > Mammalia > Chiroptera > Phyllostomidae > Anoura > Anoura caudifer. The sequence goes on from PVKU01004927.1 coordinate 74,828, forward strand.
TGCCTCAAACACCAAGTACTAGTTGAAATTTAAACTTCTCCCTTTAGTCTGCAGTAAACACTAATTATAGCTACTGACCACTAAATCCATATTGTGTGTTCAACAATTTCTGTTAGAATGAATGATGCACCTGATTTTTTACAGTAGTTATGAAGGCTCATATTCATTTTGTTGTCAATTTATTCTTTATCTATTTCTATGGAACCATTAATATACATGACTTCAATTCTACCAAAACCTTTTGAGCACTTATATTTACAAAATAATGTGCTAGATGCTGAGGCTATAAAGACAAATAAGATACATTCCACTGTCATAAAAGTTATAGCTAGTATTGAGAGGATGTGAAAGATTGTAAAATCAAATTGTCCATTGTTATAAGAGAGAGTTCTTGAATTCTTTTAGTGTCTGGCATTGGGTTATGTTTATTAAGTTAAAAAATATTACTAAGAAATCTTCTATAGTTTTTTAAGTAAGATTTTTTGTAACAGTTTTAAATTTAAGCAAATTTGAGATGATAATAGAGAGTTCCATATATTTTTCACTCTTATTAACATCTTCCATTATTAAAACAAATTTGTCAAAATTTATCACCAAAGTCCATAATTTATTCATATTTCAACAATTCTTACCTGCTTTTTATTTTCAGTTCCTGCATCCTATTCAAGATAGCACAGTACATTTAGTTATCAGGTCTGTAGGCTCCCCGTGGCTGTAAGTTTCTGAGATTTTTCTTATTTTTGATAACCTTGAAAGTGGTGAGGAGAACTACTCAGGTATTTTGTAGAATATTCTTAAGCCAGGATTCCTCTGTTATTTCTCATCAGTAAACTGGAGACTGATTGGAGGAGGAAATTGATAGTGGTGAAGTGTGATTTTCACCATGTCATATCAAGTCCCCTTACTATTAACATGACTCATCACTGTTAATGTTAGCATTGGTCCAGGTGTGTGTGTGTGGGGGGGGGTATGTTTCACTACCTTGAGAGGCTATTCTCTTCTCTCCCATTTATTAATTTTTTTAATTCTACTATTTATTTATGGACTCATGGACACTTATTTTATACTTTGGGTTATAATCCAAAACTTTATTTACTTTGTTCGGAGTATTTACGTTACCACTGGGAGCTCTTCCAGCTCGCTCCAGCGTCTCTCGGTCACCCACCCATCCCCGTGTGTGGCTGTGCGGAACACCTTCTTTCTGGCATGGTAATGTTCTCCAAGTTCATCGTGTGCATTTCCCCTCCCTAGGACTTAGAATCAGCCATTTCTCCAAGGTTACTCTGGGTCCTCTTTTGGACAATGGCGCCAGAAACAAAGATCTGTACATTGGATGTGCTCATTGTTCCTGGGATGCTGTTGCTTCTAGGATCTCATATCCATAGGTATGTCTAATTCTATATTAAACCAAACAGGAGTTTATGCTGATGTCTCCAACTCTAACCCTTCCTACCTGGATCATTGCACCTGCTTTCCTTGCTGATGGTAATCTCCAAGTCCAGCGGCCGGAAACCTGGATCTTGCCATTCACCAGCCGTTCACTTAACTATTCAATTCAGTACATGTATTGTGTGTAGTGTTTTCAGAAATGTTCATCCATGCCACTGGAGCGGGGGAGGGAAACTTTATCAACTATAGTACAATGCTCATGGGCAGTAAGTACTGCCTGCCTTTAGTCTTACAGACTCTACTTCCCGCCAAAGTTACTGTGGCCAGAATCCTTTTCTCCACCCCTTTAATGAGTCTGTTCAATACATTTCTACTACAATTTGACTCCTTGGTCCCATTGCACATTCCTTCCAGGTGTCCCCCAACCTCTGCAATCATTTTGTTTTCATATGCAGACATTAAAGTTCACTCTTTTGCTGTAAATTTCTACAGCTTTCACAGGTATAGCGTCATGTGTCAGCAGTACAATTTTACGAGTATAGTGGCATGTATCACAATACAGCATTACATAGAATGGTTTCTCCACCCTTAAAAAAATCCTGTTTCACCCACTTCACCTCCTCCGCCTCCTGATCCCTAGCAACCACAGTTGATCCATTCACATCTCTGTAATTTTGCCTTTTTCAGAATGCCTTACCAATGGAAGTGTACAATAGGTAGCCTTTTCAGACTGGCTTTTTTTCACTAAGTATTGTACAGTTAAGATTCGTCTGTGTTTGTGTATGGCATCATGGCTCACTTCCCCACTGAATAAGATTCCATTGCATGGATAGGTCAAAATTTGTTTTATCCATTTACCTATGAAAGATATCTTCCTGGCTTCCATTTTTTGGTGAATAAATACAGCATTTATCAATATTTGCACAGAGTTTTTGTATGTGGGCATCGTTTCACTACTTTTGGTTCTTTTTATGCTTAGGAAAAACCTTGAACTTTAAGAAATTTTCTTGGTGTTTAGCTGTATTTTATCTTCTAATACAAGTGAAGTGCATAAAAAAGTACTTTTTAAATGCTTGCTTGTCTGGCTACAAATGCATTTTAAAGTTCAAATTCTGCCTTCACAGGTACTGTTCTAATCTAATTCTTTAATCTTCTCCCCCATTTGATGGTGTCCTGTTGCTAATTACCTATTTTATTGCCTGTCAGTCAGTTTTATGCAGATGGATGCTCATAATTTCAATCAGACAGGATGCTTCTAAATTCTCGGTTAGATTTACCTGCCCAACTTTTTGAATGGTTTACTAAACTCTCTGTACATTAGTTTCTTAAAACCCTATAAATGAATTATACCTTCTTAATCAGTTTCCAGCTATAACAAGCGTCAAGGAAGGCTATTAGTTGTGTCTGACAAGCTTGAGTTTTATTACCAAACAGTATGCGTCAGCCAGCAGACACTTTGTCTCGGAAAAGAGGTCTTTGATACATTCATTGAAACAACTATGAATGTTGATGTACTCTTAGGAAAGGGGTAATTTTTTAAATGTGTCTGGATGGACATCATTTGGGTATGAGTAATGCTGGCCTTTGTCTTTTCTCTTCTATAAGGAAGATTCTGGCTTTATCTACTTATGCTGCTTATTCCCATCACCACGCTCTGCACAGTACGTTGCCAGTTGTTTCTTGTGGGTATTTTGTTGCAGAATCTGGAGACAGAGGAGAGGTAAAAAGAGAAGCAATGTGATCACTGCGATCATTGTTGGGGGTGGGGGGAGGCAGGCACATGGACACAGGAGTTGCCATGGATTGTAGGAAAGGGATGAGGAGAAAAAATGGCAATTTTTAACTCTGGTGCGTTTACACAATGGAATACTACACAGCAGAAAGAAAGAAGGAACTGCTACCCTTTGCAACAGTATGGATGGAACTGGAGAGCATTATGCTAAGTGAAATAAGTCAGTTGGTGAAAGACAAGTACCATATGATCTCACCTATAAGTGAAAACTAAGGAACAAAATAAGCTAAGGAAAAAAATAGAGCCATAGGCAAGGAATCATGGAACAGACTAACAGTGACCAGAGGGGAGGGAAGAGGGGAATAATGGTAGAAAGAAGGGGAAGGGACAAGACAAACAACACGTATGAATGACCCATGGACAATGGACAACAGTGTGGGGGATGACTGTGGGAGCAGGGGGTGGGCTAGTCAGAGGAGGGCAAAGGGGGAAGATTGGAACAACTGTAAAAGAATAACAATAAAAATGATTTTCAATAATGGTGATTTTTGAAAAGTCTCTGCATCATGCTCCAGAAATGGAAGTAAAAGACATGAGTTGACTTGAAATTATTTCTGCCTTTCTGGTTGTGTTTTCCAGAATGTGGCTGCGCTGAGTTTGGATCAAGTTCTGCAGCATCAAGGAGGGTACATAAGTGTGTCTAAATCTCACTCAGAGCATGTACACACACACCAGTAGCCACAACAAATACAACCATAAACTAGGGGCCACCTATGTTGGTGTAAAATTCAGGTTTTAAAGGAAGTAGAAGACTAAGATAATTTTCTGAATGATTTCATTTAACAAAATAAAAATAAAAATCAGACTATTGTATTTAGGAATTTCAGAGCTGGAATTGCCCATGTTGGGAACCTAGAACAGTAAATAGCTATTTTCATGTTTCTTCCTTTACAAAATATGTGCTTGGGGGAATTGCAGGGTTGCAATATATGTTCGGCAGATGACTGAGTAAACATTCTTATGTACTCGTGTTTATTTTTCTAGGAATTTAATGTTTCCCCCTTCCTGAGATAACTCTTCATTTCCCCCCCAAATATTTAAAGCAGCGAAGTTCTGAGCTGAGCTATTTGAACACTTTAAGTAATTGTTCAGCTTCCTGCTTCATATTGTCTTTTATGACAGTCTCCGGATTTCTTAATTATTGCATTTTGTCTTTCTCTGTAGCTCAGATAATAAAACTATCGTCTGGCTCACCATTCCTCAGACAGACGGAAAAATAAAAAAGCTTGCTGCGTTATTTTGTGACATTGCTACATCACCATTTCTCTCTGTCTTTGGAAATAAATTGTTGGCAGATCTGCAATTTCTTCTGTCTGCTCCCCAGAACCTGTGGCAACATGTCACCTGTTCCAGCAGATTTTGATATTCAGGGCACAGTTTGGAGCTCAGGAAGGATTCTTCACTGATTTCTTGCAGTCATTCATCATTGCCTACTGCCTCACTGTTAGGCAGGCATCTCAGTCTACACGTGTGCATTCAGTGTTTAGTTTATGGATTATCTAGCTATAGGGTTTTGGGTTTTATTTTTTTCTCTGCATTCCTCCCCAATCCTTAGTTCCTAATGCATTTCTTTGTGGGCTTTTGTCATAGACAGAATGGAAAAGGTAAAAATAAAGTTAGCTTTTAGATCTCTGTTAGTAAATCTACTCAAACATTTAGAAAGAATCCAATTTGTTTTGGAATGAATACATTATATGATCATTGCATTTTCTTCTATTCTTCCCCCTGTTCCTTCACCCTAATTTTTGAAAAAGCTGCAAAGAGGAATAGAATTGCAGTAACCTGAGAATCAAACACCTCGGCCTTGAATCCTGGCTCTCCCGTAGGAGTTGTGGCCTTGCACAAATACCTAAGACTCAATTTATGCACCTGTGAAATCAGTTAATGTCATGACTTCCTGCCTGTGGGAAACAAATATTGGTGGATTATAATGAGATCACTGATTTAAAAGCTTTGTGATATGTTATAAGGATATGGTACCATGTAGTTTCACAAGGGTTAGGCTGTATCAACCTGTGTGTCGATAAGCTGGTGCCACAATGTCGCTGCCTAAAGATCCATCCCAAAGCTCAGTCACTTAACCATCATGTGCTAACATGGCTCTCTGGGCATGACTGGGAAGCTCTTCCCGCCGGAGCCCAGCTGGTAGCTCTAGGCCTTGTGTGATTTTGGTGAGGCCCAGACTAATGGGGTAGAAGCTAGTCTAGGAACCCTCTTCTCTTGGTGATGGCAGAGGTCAAGAGGCCAAAGTTCAATGGTGCACAAGCACTTTCCAAGCCCCATCTTATGTTATGTGTGCTAATATTTCATTTGCTAAATAGCATTCCAAACGCAGGTCCAAATTGAAACAGGGAAATACATCCTCACGTCAGAGCGAAGGAGAGACTGCAAAATTGTATGGCAAAGAGCATGGGTACTGGGAAAGGTAAAGTATCGGGGACAAAATCCTATCTACCCTACTTCTAATGACTGACCCCAGGTTTTGCCCATTCTCTCCAGCTTTCTGTCCTTTCCCTGTCCATCTATGATGCCATGCCCCCTTTGATATTTTTCATGTAGGAGGACACTCAAAGTGCTTTATTGGAATTTTCAGCCTATATTGTGAAGATGAACCTTATAAATTACATATTACTACTCATATTTGCAATATACATTTATATGCCAGCAAATTTATATAAAATGCCCAAGTGATGACTGTTTTTTCTTGTGATTTAAAAGGACATGATTCCCTATATTTAAAATATCTATATAACAGTGCTATATGACTAAACCAATTGGAGGGGAAAAGTACTTTGCTTGCAAACATTTCTGGACTATTGTACATTTGTTTGCCTTCTTATATGTAGGGCAATTCATAGGCTCATATCTGAACCCTTATGACTTAGGTCCTTGTGATACTGTGATTTATAATAAAAATATGTAGATTTGGTCTTTGTCCCTGTTTTGGCACAAGGCTCCTAAAGCCAGTGGGATTCCTGAAGTGATAAAAATGGCAAAAGCATTTGTTATGTTAATAAGGTGATTTTGGGAAAGAACTAGGTAAATGAAGGATGGGGGTGGGGGTCAGTGGGCCCACCCATGTGATGAGCGGATTGTTGCAATTTTCAGTACCACCCTCCGACTTCTGGAGACTGGAGGCTGAATCAATTGTCAATGGCCCATGGTTTCATCAATAATAAGTATGTAATAAAACCATCATAAACACTTAAAAGGATAGGGGTTAGAGAGCTCTTGGGCTGGTAAACCTGTGAAGTTTGGGGAGAGTAGGAGGCTGGGAGAGGGCATGGTAACTCCATGCCCTTCCCCTTCCCGTGACCACCTATGCATCTCTTCCATCGGGCTGTTCCTGAGTTCTCGTTCTCTCTCTCTCTCTCTCTCTCTCTCTCTCTCTCTCTCTCTCTCTCTCTCAATCTCTCTCTCTTTCTCTCTCCCTCTCTGTCTCCTGATAATAAACCAGTGGTCTAGTAAGTAAAATGTTTCTCTGAGTTCTGTGAGCTGCTTGAGCCAAACCACTCAAGGAAGCTGATCTTGCAACCTCTGCTCTACCGCAGTGGGTGAGGAACACAGGTGGTAACCTGGGCTTGTGACTGCTGTCTGGAGTGTGTGAGGGGGTAAGTCTTGTAGGACTGACCCCTTAACCTGTGGCATCTGGCCATACCTCTGGGTAAATCATGTCAGAATGGAGGTAAAGCCCATCATATCACAACTGATGATTAGAATCCCTGAGTCCCCAGTGAGAATGTGCATTCCCACATAGTATTGGAAGGAACACTGGAGATCTACTTGGAAAACCCCTTCCCTGTACTACTGGAATGAGCATCCGTAATAGCCATATTCTTAGGAGCTACCGATGTACCTAAGCTGCCTCTGCTCAAGGCCTCTGTTAAAGTGGAAAACCTTAGAGGGAAAAAGGGGACTCATTTGATGTCAGCCTCCCTGGATCTGTGCTTCGCAAAGGGTGCATGGACAGGTGCTAGAGTGAGTGCTTCACGCTAGGCAGAGCATTAGCAAGAGAAGTTTCATGGTGCAAAATTCTAGATTAAAAGAAGTGGGGTCTCTGGGTCTTGGAAAGATAGCCACTTAAGAGAAAGATTGTTGAGATTCCTGATAGTTTCCACTTTAAGTATTTTTTTCTTTAATTTTTAAATGCAAAAAAAATTACACAGTGCTTACTCTCAGCCTCTCCAATGAAGAGCCATTCAAATCTTCAGCCCATTGTTTAAGTTCCGATGTCTGTCTTTGTATTACTTTGCAGAATATTTTTATGTATTCTGAAATAGAGCCCTTTTCTATTTTTGACATTTTTGCATTTACCTTTTTTGTGTTTTCTCTATGCAAAACACACATAGGGTAGTGCACAAATCACAAGGGTAAGTTCAATGCTTTTTCACAAATTGATTGCACTCCCTCCCATACTGACCCCCCAAGAATCCCAGGTGTGCCCCTCTGACACGCTCCTGCAGCTCTTCCCAAGGTACTCGCTATATTATTTTAAATATAGATTAATTTTTTCTCTGTTTTGAGTTTATGTAAGTAAAATCACATAGTATGGCCTTTTTTTGTCTCTGGCCAATTTGTTCATAAACATGTTTAGGAAATGTATCCAAGATGGTCTGTATATTTATTGTTTGCTTATTTTTATTATGGTATACTAGTTAATTATATAAATATACTATCATTTAACTTTCCAAACTATCGTTCATGACTGCTTGTGTCTAGATTTTTGGCAAATACCGACAATACTAATATAATTATTCTTGTACATGGTTTTATGTATGCATACAGGGTGGAGTAAAAGTACATTTACATTGTGAGTATGCAAAACACAGTGTTTATTCTTGTATTATTATTATCATTAATTATTGTAATATTTTCCATATGAACAATGGTAAACCCATTTTAGCCCCACACTGTATTTGAGTAGACACATTTTTGTTACGGGCATGACTAAGGGTAGAATCCCTGGCTTATAAGGTATACATATGTTTAGCTGTAGTAGTTAAAAATACTATATTTTGTAATATTACAGCCCTCATTCTGTACAGTTTTGCCTGACTTTTCTTCAAATGCACTAAGCATCTTTTAGCTGTGTCTTTTCTACTGTTACACCTCTTTGTTCTCCAAATGTCTTTTTTTTTTTTTTTTTAATTAGGTTTCTGTTCTACTTGGTTTTGATGGTTCTTGTCTTCTGTCATGTGGTCTGGTTTTCTAAAAAAAATGTATATTCTCCTATTTCAAATTAAATGCTGGACCTTGTAGATGCAAATATTGTAAAAATAGTTTGATAACTGTGGAGGATAACATGTTTTTCTAGAGGGAATTGGCATTTGTTTCTGGCCGGCAGTTGGTCTGTGAGCTCCCAGAAATCCGTGTTGTTCCAATCCAATGAAGACTTTTCCAAACTGGTTTATTCTTGTTGCTTTTTACTGAAGGGTGGGTCCCCTTGGATGTTCCCACCACAGCCGTACAGTCAGGAAGGTGCAACCAGACCCTTGCTTCTGCAGGGGCCCAGAGCTCCCTTGGTTCGCACCCACGTGCAGCTGTGGAAGGCTCAGCCCAGCCTTGCTTTTCCGCTGATATTTGGAGATCACTGGCAACCCGGTGAACGCACAGTGAGTAGCAACAAGTATGAAAGACACATGGACAAAAACTAGGGGTGTGGATATGGGAGGGAGGTGGGGAGGGTTGGGGCGGTGGGCTGGGACAGGAGTAAAAGCCAGAAAACTGTACAAGAACAACAATCAAAATAAAAAATAGTAAGAAATTTTAAACAAAGGTGGAGTAGGAAAAGGATTGGAGGTGAAATGGGTCCAGAGAGGTGCTTCTTTCGAAGTTGTTATACAATACCTTCTATATTGTGTGAGTTCACCTACTGTAACCAATTAGCTTTATTAAAGGAAATACATAGGCAGAAAAGGACAGGGATACAGAGTCCATGCATCCAGCTTTTCATGTGTTCAACATGAGGTATGTGTGGCTGCATTTGCTGAATTTCAGGAAAGAGATAGCTACAGATGTACAGATAAAATCACTATCATTATGGATTTATTTGAAATTAGAGGACTTAAGGCATATAACCCCAAAGAATATATACTCTTTATACATGACATAACAAAAACATTCTTTTATAAGAGTTGGACATGAAGTTATAATTGATGAGTGAGTTTTGGAGAGCCTCCATAGCAAGTTCAAATTATTTGTTATGTAATTGTGCTGCATCAAGGGCCAAGCTACAAGCAAAGGTATGGAACTGCTAGTGAAATTTAAGATTTCATCTTCAAAATAGAGAAGGCATAGGAGTAAAAGAAAAATTTAATATTGATGACAATACAATGTACTGTCAATAAAACCAATCCATAACATAGATAAAATTTTTAAATAAATTTGGGAAAATGCAACAGAGACACAGAATCAATAAATTATTGGATTTCAGGACAGTTAAAAAAAAAATGCTAGACACCCTCTCCAGACCTGCTTTCTCATCTCAAAGGTGATCCCTGAATCCCTACTTTTCCAACTTGGTGTTTTCCCACCAATTTTTTTAATTCAGTTTTCCTAGTTACTGAGTGAAAGGGTTAGTCAGAACCACCTAGCCTCTACTGCCTGAAGCCTTTAAACACTACCTTAATCTACAAAATGTTTAAAGAAAAAAAAACCAGAATAATATTTTCTAGTTCCCCTCACACCACCACCCCATTTTGCTGAAGGCTCTTAAGTAATAGAGTCAGTTAGATTTAAGAGGGAACAAATTAGGTGAGTTATTCGTTCCTAGCCCAGGAGATAATGCTGTATATTTTTCAAGGCTTGTAATCCTGTTTAAAGCTATAGGGTTTTAATTATTACTTTAATGTGGTCTTTCAAAAAACAAAAACAAAAAACAAAAAACAAGACAACTATGAGCTTTTACGTTGCTTTTTGCCTTTAGACCCAGATGGACTTTATTGATCTAAAAATGGAGAATGGTATCATTTATTCAACACTATTAAAGGAGATATGTCATCACCGTAAAAACATGTAAACAAGTAAACAGTTCGGCTGTACATCTTTGCGCTTTCCACATCCGATACGTAGGTGGTAAAATTACACATCAGATGTTGATTTCCTTTGGGACAGTCCCTTGAATAGAACCCAATTATTTGGAAGGGATTTTAACTTTGGGCTTGGGGAAATGTAAATATTGCCCCTCTTCCCAGCGAAAGAGTTCCTGGTTCAGGCTTCATTCAGCAATACACCTGGGCATGGTTCTCCTTTTTATTCCCCTCATCAAAGCAGTACGAAGCAACATATACTTCATGCTTCACTGGTATGAAAATTGTTTCATTTCCTTCCCCCACCCCACTTCTCACACACACACACACACACACACACACACACACACACACTGTATTACAGTTCCTACATTTCCCACTCCACTTCTGTGAAAAGTTTTCATTGGCCTTGCCAATAAATGCTTCACAGCTTTTGAAGTAAAATTTAAAAAAAGAAGAAAGGATAGTAAGCTAATGCTTTCCTCTCTCCCTTCATGAGTAAATTCTCCTTTTAGCTACCATTCCAACATGCATTCGTTTATAGTTAATGTATTCCTTTGAGTCTGTATGCAGTTTCAGTTTTTAAGATACGTGATTCTGAACGCAATAGAATGAAAGAGATTAAGATAAACTTTAAGTAAAAGACCCCATGCTTCTATCACTTTGTTCAACACATATTTTTTCTCTTTTGAGAAAGAGCAAGTGGAAGAGCACTAAACGTCCTCACGACAGGTTGAACATGCCCCGCGCCCCCAAATTCATATGGTGTATTGAGCTTCTAAGCCCTGAGTGATGTTATTGGGAGGTGGGAACTCTGGGACATGATTTGGGTCATGAGAGTGGGAGCCACCAAGAACGGGTTTAGTGCCCTTATTAGGGATGCTCAAGAAAGGCCCCCTGTTCCTTCTGCCATGTGAGGGTACAGCAAAAAGACAGTCGTCTATGAAGGAGTAGGCCCTCCCCAGACATTACACCTATCAGAATCTTGATCTTCTACTCCCCAGACTCTGGGCCTGGGAGAAATAAATTTATTTTGTAAGCCACCCAGTCTATTATATTTTAGTTACATAGCCACCTGAATGGGCTAAGACTACCTATTGTCAAATAAGCTAAAGATAATAAAATGCAGTTTAATGGACACTGGATTTGTATCTCCATTTGTGAGGATGTTGGAAAGTCAAGGGGAAGAAGTGAGCAAACTGTGAGCAATGTCTTAAGTATTCGTTAAAATGAGGCTCAGGAATTTTAATTGCAAGGTTTTCAAAATCTATCTTAGGTTATTTATTCTTATAGAGAAGTTTGATGTTAATGCTGCCAGGATTTTTTTCCTATAATCATTAGCCTGGCAAAAGGAGAACAGAGAAGAAAATAAAACGTGTACAAACACAAACCAACAATGAGTATCACCTGCTTTGATATTTTCTAGTGGGAACATTGACTTGTCACCTAAGGAGACACTTGATCAGATGGCGAAGACCCCAAGACAATTAAATTTGATGTTCAATCTGAAAAGCATTTTTCCTATGAATATCATGCTATTCCAAAAGCTGGTAGCTAATGAGGTAACTGACTTAAATGTCATCTCAGTTGCTTCCTCATGTTTGCTTCAGCATATAATTTTTAAAGAGATATTTAACCATGAATTGGAACTCTACATGGCATGTTGACATGAATTCCAGGTGGACACCTAAACATGAATATGTGCTATCCAGTCTTTCAGATAATATTGATTTTCCTGAGAATACAAAGCAAGGGGAATGCACATGAAGGTCACCCACGTTGAACTACTGTGTGGTAACCTATTGTAGTCAAAAGAGCTGAAGTTGTCAGGTGGGTCTACAACAATTTAGTGTACTTTTAAGGGAAACTTCCAATAACATATTTGGGTATTATTATAATATAATTTTACATTTTTTCTTATAATACCAATTATCAAGAGTTCACATATTATATTATAATTAGAACACCTAGTATGGAATTGGAGAAAAAAAAGAAAAGTAGTGAGATTTTTAAAGGGAACATTGTGAAGACTTTCAAATATATTCATTTTTTTCCTTCATTATTTAGTTATTTATTCTGTGTGTGTGTGTGTGTGTGTGTGTGTGTATATATATATATATATATATATATATATATATATATATATATAGTAAGTTTCCACACATCACATATGATGGGTGACCAACCACCTCTCCAAAAATAACAGAGAATTATCTTCTGGAGGGCGGGCCCCTTGTAGAACAGGCTTCCCCTTCTAGGTGAGTGTTCTCGGAACCCATCTGGACCAGCTGGCATTGTGGGAGGCTGCATTTGGCCTCATTGAATTTTTTTGAAGACTCTTTCAATGCATTTGCCTATTTCATGATGGGTGATTTGCCAGCTCACTACCCACACTGCGCTGAGTGTTCAGCAGTTTTTGACCAAAAAGGCTTGACCCCCATGTCCCACCCTCCCTAGTCACCCAGTCTCACCCTGAGTGACTTTTTTCTGTTTCCCTAGATGAAAAAGTCCTCAAAGGGAAACGTTTTGCCAATGTGGAAGAGGTGAAACAAAAAAACTACAGAAGCACTAAAAGGCATCAAAGTCAATGACTTCAAAACCTATTCTGAGCAGTGGAAAAAAATATCTCTATAGGTGCACTGCATCAAATGGAGAGTACTTTGAAGGTGACTGAAGCTTAAACATGTAAGAATAAATACACAATTTTTTATAAATAAATTCCAGGTTTTGGGGGGGTATTGGTATTACCCCCCCTGTCACATGGTATTAGGTGCAGGAAATACCGAGATGAGCCAGGCAGTTGCTGCTAACAGAGCTGTTGGTCTCACTGTAGGACAGAGTGACCACACCAAATGGCACCCCACGAGCTGTACTGTTTTGTTTTGACAAGTGTCCTGCATTTTTATGCAGTGGCTGTGTTGGCTTATGGACTAAACAAAGAGGATGGGTTCTTTGATGACACTTCAGGTGAGAACAGTCTCTTGTCTACAGAATCCTGTTCCCCTCAGGATGTAAGCAGCCTGTACAATGGTTGCAAATATTACAAAAGCAAGCACAGGAGTCATGCTGAAGTATAATTTGCAAAATGGAGACATGCAGGAGATAAGGCCGTGCAAAACAGTTATTAACTCTGGAAACAAAGAGCCATTGAAATTTTGACAGCGTAATGTCAGGATCAAATTTAATTGTTCTGCTAACGACTCTGCAGCCCACTATAAGATGGATTAGAGAGCGCACCAGTGAATGGTCTGTGTATTTTCTAATCTATCTGCTTCCTTTTTATTGCTCTGGTCTCTTATTCAGGGTACCTATATTTTCCAGAATCCTCCTTTCTCTGGTTTCTGGCATGCTTCATTCCATAAGACACCTTGGTAGAAGTTATGCATTTCTTACTTTTCCTTTGGCTTCTGAGGTTGCCTCTGAGAGATGCTGCCACCAGGCAGCTCTGTCTCCCCCAGTTGCCCTTCACACCGAAATGCCCCGCGAGAGCTCGGGTTCCTCCTGGCTGATTCTGCGTTTTGTGATCTGGTACCTACTCCTCTGGAACACCCAGCTCCCTGGGCAGTCATTTCTTTCTGCTGTGAACTTCTGAGTTTTCAGTTTTTTCATCACTAATGTGAGAAAGTAGCTAATTATCCGATTTACAGGGTGGGGCAAAGTAGATCTGCAGTTGTACGTATAGAAAGTAGTACAATAATTAATAAATAATAAACAAAGGAATCAACGGGGTTTCGTGGACTCACAACTGTAAGCCTACTTTTGCCCCACCCCGTATAAGTCAAGCATTTATATATAAAGAAGGGTTGTTACCTGCCTGTACCTGAAATCCAACTGACACCTCTAAACCCGAGTCTGGAGCATGCACAACATGTCTTGCACACTTTGAAGGCCAGCATGTACTACTGAAATGCAGTCTTCCATGGCGGGTACAGTGTATCCAAAGAGCAAACTTTCTTCTCATAGTGTCAGATCTTTACCTCTTAGAATGGACATTTAAAACATTATTGACTGTAGGCAGACTGGTGAGATGTCAATAGATAATAGTTCTGCTTGTCTCTCCAGACTCGGGTTTAGAGGTGTTTTTCTTTTTTATTCAGTGATGTTGTCTTTTGAAAGCTAAAACAATTATTTCATGGATCTCTATACTATTACTGTGATTCTGCTTCTCTGCAGTGGTGAAAAGACTATTTGCTTAGGTTTCCTCCTCTCATTACATCATTGTGATCCATCCTCTGTGGACACAGAGGTCTCAAAAGTGACTCATCTGCCAGATTTCAACCGCAGTTTTCTTTCTAAGTGCCTGTAGTTTCACTCCGAAACAATCCCATTGCACGCAAATATACACCTACTATTTCGGAGGGCGCAAGACCTCTCTGGACACATGTGTCGTCCGGGTCATTGGAGCCATAGTCCCTTGTTAATACTTAGAGGGAATTAATTATAGTAATTATAGAGCACAAAATGAATGGTGTTTTCATCTTATTTTCATAATGTTAAAATGAAGAGCTTTTGTAGTCATTTAAAATATGGCCCATCTATTTCACATTAGCCAGAAAATAACAACAAAAAATAAAGAGGAACAGCATTAATTAAGCACATACAGTGTGGCAGATGCTGTGAAACGTGTTAAATACAATACCTCAAATTCTTCTTGTTTAATCTAAGGAACTGATGCTCAAGGAATTAAATCCATTGCCCGAGGATAAAGCAACATATGAATTCAGTTATCCTACATTTCAAGTCCTGTCCTTTCTCCTCTGAATACATATGGGTTCTCTCTCATATTGGAATTGCTCAAACATATTTGTTAAAAATATTAGTGAATTAATGAAGAAAGAATAAACTTAGACCCTTAAACTCTATATAATATGCTTTCTAAGCCCTTAATATCATCTTAGTGTCATTATGCATTATACTATATAAATTTTCTTGATAACAGAGACTATGACTGACCTATGACCTAGGTAAGAATGTAATACTTAATTGGGAATATAAAGGGAAAAAGAGGACAATTCCTGGAAGAAATGGTCACATGGGAAGTCATATTGAAATCATAAACTCATTTCTTCATGTAGGAACGAGAGAGCAGGTCATCAGACCATTTCAGGAGCTGAGATGATGTAGATTGGCTCCCAGCTATTCCCAGATTCTTACTACAGTTGTATGATAGCAATTACAAGACATACTTGGAATTAAATACAGAGGAAATAGAGTAAAGGTAGAGGAAATTGATGGAAATTAGGAGTTTAGAAAAATAGGGTTGTAATATAAAAAATAAAAATAATAATTAGCAAAGGCATGGTCAATTTTATTCTTTCCCAGGACTGAAACTATGAATTAGTAGTCTACTGACCCGGGAAAGTTTTGACGTGAATGGCTAAGAAGAGAATGGCGTGGTGAGGAGACATGCCAGTTGTAGGAGGAAGGGGTAATAGCCCATGACTTTGACAGGAGAGAACAGTATCAGATGCAGAATATTTAGGATACATCTCCCTGTCTACCCTCTAGGTCCAAGACCACCCCAAACTGAAAAGCCAGGAAAATAGGTTCAATAGTAACAACAATAAATACCAATGATGGAGCCTACCGGTACCAAGTGTGGCTGTACCTTGTTAAGTCAATGACTGCATTCATTTCTTTATGATCATAAACACCTGGTAAAGTAATCATTATTATTATCATTTTATAGATGAACAGACATGCCCCAGAGCCTCTCAGATAATTGGCAGAGGCAAAATTCAAACCCACATCTGTCAGACTCCACGTCTTTCCATTATAATATTTATACCTACTTCCTTTCCTACCAAATCCCCAATAAAGAAACCAAAGTATTTAGCAGATATAAGTTGAATTTAGGTTTGAGCTCAAACATCTGCACAGGCATCAGAGTCCTTCAAACATAAGAGGCATGTTTACAAGTTGTCACAATGAAAAATTGTAGGATGTTGAGGGAAATCAGGTATCTATTTGAGCATTATTATTTTTCTTTCTTTTAAATGTTTGTTAGCTATATTCTTATTGGATCCAGGAAAAGAGAGCTGAGAATGCATTGGATTATTCTCCGTAGGGATAACAAAAAATTAATGGTCACTGAATACCTGCTATATCTCAAGCACTGTATAAAATGTTGTTATGAATTACCCCTACTTAATCCATAAGAGTTATAAAATCTCATCCATTTCACAGATGTACTGAGGGTCAGAGGGACTTGCTCTAGGTCTCACTCCAATGCCGTAACAATGAGGGCATTCTGATTCCCAGGCCTGAGCTCTTCCCATGAGCTTTTCCACGACTGGGTGCTCCTTGGCTGAGAGAGGACGCGGGCAGCAAAGAGCTGTGCGGTTGGTGGAACCACTCGGTACTTCTCCCCCCCCGTTGCTAGCATGTCAGCCATTGGGAATTGTTTGTCAGCTCTAGAGGGGTAGAAAATGGCCATGACAAGGATAATTAGGACTTGTCTGATGAATGTTGACCCCAGATCTCTGGGAACCTAGCAACTGGAAATATTTACCTTGGTTCTATGAAGACAGTTATGGCATTTTTATTTGGAGAGATACAATATACACAGGCTATGGCAACAATAATAGAATCAGACAATAAAATATCACTCAAACATTATCCAGTGGATACAATGCCCAACAAGGAGCTAGGCATAGATTAAGCTATACATAATTATCATCACAAATATATACAAAGAGACAGAATGCAATTTGGGCATCAAATGAATTACAATATATAAAACATTTAGTAAGACCAATGGATCAGGTTCTAAGGTTAATAAAATTGTGGGGGAGGACAGTCATACGTGAAGTTGTTGACCCCACCTGCATAGTGTCTTGTTTACCTTGTCCACGTGGAAGTCTTGGAATTATCGTGGCTTTAGGTCAGATATACTCCCCTTATGCAGAAGATCATACAAATGCTCTTATCCTGATATCTTTGAATAATGAATTCCTATGACTAACTCTTCTGGTTCATGGTGCACGCCCATCAAGGAGCCATCTTTTTACATTTTTAACTGAATATATTCAACTAATGGGAAGAGAATGTGCAAGTTATTTCAAGTGAGTTTCCAGAAAGCTAAAGGGGCTAGTTGTTGTTGGTGGATCATCATCCCCAAGGTTTATGGCTACCATGAGTCCATCTTAACAAATCCCAGGTGTAGTAACGAGTCCAAGGCACTGGTACCGCATTGCTGAAGTTCGTACCCTGAAGGATGATGAACCAATAAATGTATGTTATCCACAGGGATTTTTGTCTTAGCAGCTATTAGACCATTAAATGGGGCCTGAGAAACCCGTTGTTACATTTTATATTTTTTATCTTGTCACCAAAACAGATAATAGATGTTTCTGACATTCTTAACTCCCAGTTCATGATACACTTTTCATAACCTAGCCTTCATCTCCCCAGTGTGATTTGCAGTCTCATCTGATCAATAGTATCAAATCCCAGAAGGGACTTTGTGTGTAGAAAGGATATAACCTTTAGTATGAGAACTTGCCCTAAGTGCATTAGCGAAGATCCAATCAAGAAAAAATAGCACTACTCTGAATTTCTAAAACAGAAATAATGGAGGAAACTACTCTGTTGATGAACACTTGGAAAGCCAACTAGCTCACCATAAGGCATGGCAGATATTAGCAACAGAGGGAAGCTTTTACCATCACTAGCTTAAAAGGGAAAATAGGGGAAGCAGTGATCACATTTCAGAGGGAAATGGAGACAGGTACATCACCTCACCGAGGGTCACTAGGGTCCTGGGGGCGTAGGTCCCTGTTTGGGAGGCCTGCTGTTGAGGCGGGCAGGTAAACATCCTGATTTTTTGTTTACTAATTTTTTTAATAAATGTTTTATTTTTTAATAACTTGAGACAAAGAAAAAAAATTCAAAGATAGTACATAGGGTTTTCACATAAACTTCACCTCGTTTCCCCTAATATTAACAAACAGAACCATGGTAGGTTACCATTAGCTAATCTCTGGACTTGATTTGGATGTCACCAATTCACCACCAATGTCCTTTCACCGTTCCAGAATCCAAGGGAGGACACTATATTGCACTTCTTCTTGTCACTTCTTTTCACGGAAGTTTCCAGAGACTGAGATCCGGCGGAGACCAGTCTAGAGGGGAGAAATGCAGCCTGCTTGGAGGCAGCTCACCCACAACACATAGTAGAGCAGGAAGGGCGGGGTGCAGGAGGGAGGCCAAACAGCCACAAGGTTAGCCTGCTGAATGATACCCTCTCTTTTTTACTCACAGATTCTTTGAAGCTTCCTATATCTTGTACTCCTATCACTATATTGAATCTACACATGCATCACTAATTGTCAGCACAGCAGCCATTAAAGTCAGGCATGGCTCTGTCCTCGGGTCAAAGAACCCCTCATAAATATAGTAGTGAGAATGGAAACCGAAGTTTGTGTGGCGCTTCCCACTTGCTACGTGGAAGTTCTGAAATCAGCAGAGTCATTCCTCAACGCTGTACGGATTCCAAAAGTCCGTAGGCCATGCTGAATGCGTTACTGTTTTATGACTGTAATAACACTGGGCAGTTCTCTTCCGTTCTAAATGAGGGCATTTATCTACAAAATGGAAGGAATGTCATATGATCTTCAAGTTCTCAATTTAAACAGAGGTAAACCCGAGCTCACTCATGTTTGCCTTCTGACAGTGGGTGAAGTCCAGCAAGGTAGGACTGGACCATACCATCTTCTTTCATTCCTGCCAGCAAGTGGTTGTGGGTCATGTTCAGGCTGAGAGTTACTTTTGAATGGCACTCTCTGATTATTCAAGGTGTGTACAACAAAACTCAACCCTTCATCCTCCCCAAGAGAAGGGACCAACTGTAGACCCACTGCAGGTTAATGAAGCTTGATATCTATGTAAGCTCATCCAAAAAAAAAAAAAAAAAAGCTAACTTCGCATTGATTCTCTTTATTCAAATGGTCAGCTACTGGACTAGAGCTAGCAGGGCAGCAGTGGCCCAGGAAAAGTTTCAGATGGCATCAGAGCTAAGCAGAGGGACTGCATTGTCTGTGGTTTAACCACATATTGTATTTCGGCTGCTTTGTGTCTATTTTTGTGGAATCCAATAAAGTTTTCATTTTTAGTGAACAAGCCTCGGACTTGTTATGTTTGTTTCCAGCAAACCACGAAGAATTGAAGTCGATTCACACAGTCTGAGAGGCATGAAATTTTCATGTACAGATTTCTCAAATGTTTGATGCGCCAAGGTGGTGATTTAGAATTTCATAATCACGTGCCCCCCGGCCCCTTTTCCTGCAAACCTTTGCTTGTAACTGTCATGTGGAATCAAGAAAGACCACCGAGGAGAACGTAATGGATAAGGAGACTAAATTAAACGTGTGCAAATTCTATCTTTGCTTAAGTTTCGTATGCCATGAGAGTTGTTAGAGGCGCCATATTGCACGTGGCAAACACAAGGCCTGCGTGCCAAATGCAGATGGCCTTGTTTTATCTGGCCCGGCACCTTGTTTCTACCCGGTGGCAGTGCTGAACTCCTTGCCCCTAGTTAAGGAGTAGTTGCATTTTTTACATAAGGAGTAGTTACTCTGTGGTGTGGCCTCCGGTGAAAATGAGTTTGACGCCCCTGCTCTGTATCATGAGTGTTAAAAGAATCAGTGATTCTAGGATATATTCATTGCCTGCTGCCTTCCCCCTTATAAAATCCCGATTTTTTGCAGGTATCTTTCCTCCCCCAAGCAGTCCAGTCTTTCTCTAAGGAAGTTAGCCTTTATCTGTTGGAGTCAATTATGATGTTCTTATTTGTTCTGTCAAAGAGTGGTTTAGTAACAGGCTTTGGACATAACCTCTCCAATGAGAAAAGATGCAAGAGGTTTCCAAGGGATTTTTATCCAGGACAATGCTGCTTTTCTTCTGCTTGAATCTGTCATGTTTGGATGTGACCCATAAAATTGTTGCATTCACCCTGGCCCAGTGGCTCCGTGGATTAGAGTGACATCCCAGGGCACTAAGGCTGTGGGTTCGATCCCTGGTCAGAGAACATGCGAGCGTCAACCAATGAATGCATAACTAAGTGGAACAACAAATCGACCTCTCTCTCCCTAAAATCAATTTTAAAAATTGCTGCATTCTTCTGGAAACCATGAAAGCAGCCAGCCCCAAATCGTATCCTCAATAATGCTGTCAGGTCCTTAATTAGGAAAAGATGGGTCACGTAGTCATTGGATACATGAGAACATTCATATTTTTCATCTTTGTTTTATTGTTTACACTTACATTAAGTCTAAACTCTAGGATTTGGAATTTCTCGTTGGTTGTGATGGATAACAGATGATGCCATGAAGAGAGTCTAGTACCCTGTCTATTGCATGATGGAATGTTTATAAGTCTGGGTTCTCTTTTCTGTTTTCCCCTCTGAACAACAGGCAACTGGAAGACAGGACCTAACAAAAGGACCCTAAAGGGTGCGTTTGAATAAATTACTTGGGGCATTATATTGCCGATACTAAAGGAAAGAAACATGTATTTTAAAGGAGTTTTGTTTCTTCCTGCCAGGGGAAGGGGGACTCCAATTTCCAGGAGTGACTTTTCATTTTCTCTGAGGCCTCAATATCGACACAGAGTTCAAAGACAAGAGAGAAAATAAGACAAATCTCACCACTCTCCAAAGGAAGCAATAAAAAAGGGAAAGGGCACACCAGCCCCCAAAGAATGACAATTCCAGGGCATTTATTACATGCAATTACCTGTTCCCTACATACAAACACCACTCTGAGAGCATCCCATTTATTTCCACTTACTAATGTCAAAACTGTAATTTTCACTTGTCCTCTTCTCTTCTTTCATGAATGACCCCTTTTGCCTGGCGGTTGACTCCCTTCTCCTTGTTGTTCTGCTAATGGCATTCTATAGAATATCTTGACAGGGATACCTGGCATGACTCAAAGGCTGGTAGATTCACTGTGACTTCAAGTCTCTTTTGTCAATTTGCTCCTCAGCTTCTGGTCATACGACCCACCAAGGTCAACACTTATTGCCTTGCTGTGAGTGGAAGCACATAAAGTTCTATTTATTTGCTCGTGGTCATTATTAGAACTGGATGTCTAATCCAGATGAAGAATCACAACTATCTGCCATAAACAGGGTCTCCCTTCTTTGGGCAGGTCCTGTTTTGTTAAGAATTTACTGTACTAACTTTGAGTACAGAATTTCCAACTGTGCACCAAAGTATCTGCATAGCTTGTGAAAATATGTCCTGACATTGCCCAAACAAACCTGCAATAAACAGAATCTGACTGTTTTCAAAGCAGCAAGCAGTGTTTCTTACATCTTTTAGACCTTTGTGTAGCAGCAGTATGTGAACAGATAGCTTAACTGCCTCATATTTCATTCTGGAAAGTTGATGAATTTACCTGATGACATTCTACATTAGTGCAAGTTGCCTTGCAAAACCATGAGCAATGACGGACTGACAAAACATTTTTTTCCGGGCCAATTTCCCCCGTATTTTCTGTTGGAGGTGTTTTGGGGGTTCTGATATAAGATCTCAGAAAAAATACCCTGGTGAGCATGGCCTCCAGGGTCCAATGACCTTTTTCTGAATCCTGAACTCATATGCAATGTGTATGTCTTATCTTGAGAAAGTTTTCTGGGAGATTATTTCAACCTGTTCCACCAGCTGAGGAACTTAGAAGTCCAAGTGTCTGTGGCTCCAACTTAGAACATTTTCGTGGACATCTTAAAAGAATTTTTGAGATCTGTAATTAAACAGATATGGGTAAAAACCCTGGGTCGTTAGGTTATTAGTTCAGAAATCTGGAGCAAGTTTCAACATTTCAGCATCTCTGTTCTTATTTTCCAGGTAAAGAATCTAATTGTCCTCAAGTCTCTTATTAGAAGGAAATGACTAACACTCAGCAAACAATGGACATTCAGTACATGTTGCATACAAAAGCCCCTTACATTCAAGTCAAAAGTCCTTGAAAGAATGGCCAAGGAAATTGTATGTTCTCTCTGGAAGCAATTGACAGAAAAAAAGTACATATGGAGGATAGCATTCTAAACGAGAAGTGAGAAGAACAATAATTTAAAAACAGCAAAAGCACATATGTAATTACTTTCTAATCTATTGAGTATTTACATATGGTAGAACCACTGCTTCTGGGTTAAATGAATTTGAAAGCAGAAGGTTAACAGTTTTTATTATCCTGCGGGTCCTTGTATTGCTGGGTCTTATCTAGTGATGCTACAGACACTTATATACACGCATCCTATGGGTTCTGTTTCTGTGAAGAACCATGACTGATAGAGTTCTGCACTACCAGGTATTCCTATTTGTGATTTACGGCTGCCTGGTGTATTACAAGTCACTCAGTACTTTTCTTACAGGGTAAACAGCCCTGTTAGTAGGTAGGACAATTATTGCTATCTTATCCATGAGTACATAGGTGTTCAGAGACTTCAAGTCCCTCACCAAAGCCAACAATAGAGTGTAGAATTGGTATTCAAATCCTCATTTTCTTCTCTCTCCAAAGACTGTAGCTTGCGTGTCTGTTGGTAAATCAGACTCTGTGTTGTAACATTTTTAAAGAAAATGACATCATTTGTCGTAGGTGCTCTATCAGAACACTGAGGTCTAGAAAGTCTTGCTTAAAAAAAAAGAATGGATAGATAGATAGAGATAAAGATATACAGCCAGTTTCTGTCTTCAACAGTTAAGAGGTGTGCAGAATGTGGAAATAATTTCCAGGGGAGTGAGCAAGGAGGCCAAGGGCAAGTTTAAAGTTCAAAGTCATCACGATCATTTTCCAAGAGACAGAAGGCTAGAGGAGGGTAGCAGACTCAGGTATCTCTCCGCAGCGGAAGGACTGACCACTAGGACAACTGGATCGTAGAAGCACCGCATGATTCTGTTTAAATGATCGCAGCGTTAGGAACTCGGCTCTCATCCCCTCTTTGAGAAGGGTTCTATCTGTCAATTTCATCACACATGAAGTAGTCATAGCTTGATTCTCTTTTATGTAGGAAAGCAGTGAAAATCTGAAAATTGGCTAAAATGGAGGGCCATACTTTGTTGGGAACTGAAAAGGTCATCTCCCCTCAGGAGTCTAAGGAAGGACCAACATGACTCACTATGAGATCTGGCTTCTGTCCCATCTTGACTGGGGCAATTGCATGGGGCATAGACGCCTCTCTGCACTGGCTGCTACGGAGAATGCTATTGGAGGGCATTGGTGTGGACAGCCACCGTTCTCGGAGAGCATGCCAACGGCTCTGGCGTCCTTGGGGTTCATCACTTCACAGAGGCAACGTTTTAAAAGCTGGACCCAGTTACTCTTGTTCTAGTCTTTTGGAAAGTTTGACAACTTCTCCCAAAGATGGCAACAATTTCATTAATCACTCTTGATCAGAAACCAAGTATTAATTATTCAAATCTTTCTCATAAGTCGTTTATGCTTTCATGAAGACCCAGGTTTGTCAACCTTGGCAATTATTGGCATTTGGGGCTGGGGGAGCGTTTGTCTGGGAAGGCATCTGTGCATGCTAGGGTGTGTAATGCCTTCCTTAATTCTTCCCGATTGTCTTTAATTTATTTTAAAAATTATTTACTGAGTATTTACTACATGACTGGACTTGAGCTCAATTCTGGGGATAAGGCAAATAAAATACGCTCTCATTTCTGAAAGAGCTCTTGAGTTCATTACTTAGAAAAAGACAGAAAAAAAAATAACTGTAGTGTTTTAATTTGATGCCTACCTTAAATACTTTCTCGGTGTAAAAGTATTAAGTGTGAATGAATGTCAGTGACTAGCTTTGCCAATGTGTGGTGTATCTTATGCCATAGTTAGAGACAGGTAGGTATATAAACATTCACTTAAATAGTATTTGGTAAGCTTCTATTTTAAGACTTCTATCTTTCAATGTCCCACCTGGACACTTGCTCATTTATTATTTCTTTGTTAAATATTCAACAGTGTATCTTTTAGAAAGATAACTGAAAACCTATGTACATATGCACAGTGAAGTTCATTGCATACTGGAAAAATTGAATGGTGCTAATTTTCCATCATCCCAGTCCCAATAAGCAGTGCGGGACCTTACTGAACTGTGAGAATGAATAACTTATCAGGTTGGTAATCCTGCCCCAAAGAGCTGCACCTGTGGCTGACTCTTGGCACCCTGCTGTCTCGAACCTTTTTTAGGGATCTCAAGGTATGAGCGATACTTAGTATCTTCTGAAGGATGTATCAAAACTGAAGCAGGTAGGGGAGCAGGTACGGGGTGCTCAGGTAAGGAGGCTTCTGATAAAATTGTGTGTTCGCATGACTGTATCAAAACTGTTCTGAGAAAGTACACATACAAGAATTATTTATTCCTTGAAGGTTGGGGTCCCAAGGGGGGGAAAAGAGATGATATAGGAATATACAGACAAAATGTTACATAAACCTGGCAAATCATATTAAAGCCATGTAGTTGGTGGGATCTAATTATTAACCAGGGCAATTTGTGAAAGGCAGATCTTCGAAGTAGGCTTGCTCATAGAAATTTCAACTGCAGGGCTTAGCACAGATACAGCAGTAATGTGGTTGATTCTATGTGAAACATGGCAGATATTAGTAAAACTGAATTATAACGATATAAAATTATAAAAATCCTAAAAATGTCACAGTGTTAAAGCTACTAAATCACTTTTGAGATATGCGTGCCACTAAAACACCATCTAACACACACACCAACAAAAGTTCAGGAATAGTAATATCCGCATTTATACCAAAGTCAGTGGAACAATCACCTATAATTCAACTTTTAGGTTAAATAAGCTCCGGTAAGTTTAGCTTATAAATTATAGTATCATACAGATTTTAGTTAGATTACAATATTATAAAACCACCTCAAACATTATTTCTAGAACCGTTGAAAACATCATGGTGTATATTTCATATACGTGTGTATGTATACACTGTAATACCCACCTATATTAGAACAACGCATAACCTTATGGGAAGAAAACTGATTATTGTGGGCTGCTACCACTCATCAATCTCTCCTTTTCCCTTTCTGGATCTTAAAAAATAGTATGTAATTGCCATCTATGTCTGCTACCGTGAAGAGAAATAGTAATGCAATCGACTAAACAATAATAAGGAGAGTGATTCCGGGGAAAGACCTATAAAAAGTGTCCGGACTCCGCTGAAGCCAGTGTAAATAAACCTAATTACCAACTGCCTGGAGAGCAGCCGCAGTGTCGGGTGATGGATAGCCTTCGTTATCTTCCAAAATTAGGAGAGAAGGAGGAGGAAGCATTTAGGAAAACAGCGAAGGGATGGGAGGGGGAGAAAGGCGGAGCTTGGAGGAAGAATATTCCCAGAGAACCCAGGGCCTATCAGCACTATCCCTTTCTTCCTTCATGATCCAGAAAGAAGGGATTATAAGGGCAAAAAAAAAAAAAAAAAAATCCTCCTTATTTTTCCCTGACAAATTTCATGGATCCTGGGGTTTTAATGATTATTACTATTTTGTTTGGGAGGAGGAAATCACTTGAAATAAGCTTGTGAGCCAAGTGACGACCTTGGGTTAAAAACAGGATTCCTGCTTGGAGGCCATTCTTTATCTTTTACTAATCTCATAAAACCCAAGCAACAAAAGGCCCACTTTAACTCATCCTTAGTGTTGTTTTAAAAAAAATAAATTACGGATGTGAGCTTCCAAATGGTCAAACGTTGCTGGGGCTGTTTTTTTCGGGACACCCCAAAGCACAGCCCACCTTCAGGTTGTGGCAGGAGACCCTGTTTTAACAAAGAGTTAACAGAAACCTTTCTTTGTTCCTAAATGGCCCTCCAGAGTAGCACAGAAAGGTTTTCAATGGGGTTTGAAGTTGCTCAATTACAGCCTTTCAAATGAATCAAAGACAAGGTGTGATCATCTTCAGGCATGGTCCCAGGCTCCTCTGCAGGAGCAGAGGACAAAGGGCAAGTCTTTCTCTGCGGGGGTTATTAAGTGAGAAAAGGCACCTCTACATCACAAGCATTAAGTAAGCAATATCCGCTCACCCTTTGCTTGATTCAGTTGTTGGTTGTTTTTTTGTGGCTTTTTTGTTTTTTGTTTGTTTTTTTTTTGTTTTTGTTTTTTTTTAGATAAATCCAGAAAATACACAGAGGTTTTTACTTCAAGGGAGTTGAAAGAATGGCCTTTTCCTCTTTGTTGCTCTTGGCCTTTGTTCAGTGGACAATCAAAGAAGCAGAGATTTTTTTTGAGCGTTAGATTTCATCTCTTAAATTAACTACTAAAACTTTAAATATCTGAAAAAGTGTCTAAGGAAGCACACTTTTGCTCTGTGAATGTGATTATAGATGCTAAGTATCTGTTTTAATTGCTGAAAGATATGGGCAAACTCTCCCCAACTACACACACACACGCACACATACACACAAATGGACTGCTTGTTAGCCATCCCTCCAGTCTGGTAACTATCTGCTGAATTACAAGACATGCCCAAGTAACCAACACACAGGGGTTGGCTCTATGCTAATGCTCAGCCAAACCTTACAAAAAGCCTGGCGCCCAAAAGGGGTGACAATTCCAGCAGGAGTGAGTGGCCTTACCCTCTTCTGAACTTCCTCACGACCTTGTCTGCCTCTCAAAACACCTCTTGTCTTTTATTT
Organism: Anoura caudifer; assembly: GCA_004027475.1. Taxonomy (NCBI): domain Eukaryota; kingdom Metazoa; phylum Chordata; class Mammalia; order Chiroptera; family Phyllostomidae; genus Anoura; species Anoura caudifer. The sequence goes on from PVKU01004927.1 coordinate 101,686, forward strand.
GACCCAGAGCACAAGTAACTATGATTTAGTATCCATTTCTGAATTTCATTAAAAAAGTAAGGGTGAAATAAAGAGCATTACTTTAGCATACATTCTTCTTATTCTTCTTTTAATTCTCTTAATTAAACATATATATTCTCTTAATTATAACAACTCCTGAGAGTTGTATCATGCCCTTTGTATCCATAATGAAATCTCACAATAACAGAGTTTCGCTCATATAAGATCACATAGCCCACAGGTGTCGAAGCTCGGGTTTGGACCTAATGCTGTCTTCATGCATACTAATGGTAACAATCATTTTAAAACTGGAAAAGACACCGGGCGTTCGGGCAGCTGCCTGTCACTAGCAAACCCAATAAGCAATGACAGTGATTGATTCTTTATGGGTGCTTTATTCAGATGGCAGGCGATCTAAGAAGAGGGCGGGTTCATACCCTAACAGACCATCTTGTCTTTTCTTTCCAGGCCAACGTTTTTATACCAGGAAATAAACAAGGCGCAGTGAGGGCTTTGAAATGCAGGGAGGATTGGGTGAAAGAAACTGCAACATTCCTGTCCTGGGCAGTTAGCTGTTCCCAGAGGCAGGTGGTGGTCCTCCCTCTGTCTGTCCCTGGAACACCAAGGCCTGGATGCCGCCAGTTGACCCCAGGTGGTAATCGTTAGCAGCGCCCCAGGAGGTCAGCTGTTTTCCCAGGAGCCAGGACAGGCCTTATCTGTAGTTTCTGAAACAAAAGCTTTAACATACACATTACTTGCTAGACTTAGAACTTTTTACCTTAAACTAAAACTTTCCAACTCTTTTTTTTAAAACATTTTATTTATTTATCTTTAGAGGGGAAGGGAAGGAGAGAGGGAGAGAAACATCAATGTGTAGTTGCCTCTTGCATGCCACCTACTGGGGACCTGGCCTGCAACCCAGGCATGTGCCCTGACTGGGAATGGAACCACAATCCTTTGTTTCACAGGCCCATGCTCAATTCAATGAGCCACACCAGCCAGGGCAAAATTTTCCAACTCTTGAGTCCCCTATCAATTTTACTGTTCTCCACTGAAAACAGAGTATATTCGCAGAACACTATCTATAAGCCAGCTCTGCCAGGATCTTTGCTTCAGTAAAGCAGTGGTACCTGAGAAGGAGATTTCCACACATCAAAAACCACTAAATCAGAGGATACTGAAAGGCGTATGCATGCACACCTTGGTGCTCAAGTGCAGTGCCGTCCAATCTGATGGAGCTGAAACGAAGCTTCTGTCATGCAGTATTTTATTAAGTCACTTGGAAAAGATCGTTGCGATTTGCTTTTCTCTTTTTGCTTTTCGTCCTTCCTTCCTTTCTTTCTTTCTTTCCTTTCCTCTTTTCCTTCCTTCCTTCCTTCCTTCCTTCCTTCCTTCCTTCCTTCCTTCCTTCCTTCCTTCCCCTCTCTCTCTCTCTCTCTCTCTCTCTCTCTCTCTCTCTCTTTTTCTTTCTTTCTTTCTTCCTTTCTCTCTCTCTCTTTCTTTCTTTCTTTCTCTCTCTCTCTCTCTCTTTCTGGTGTTCTACTCAGCAAAACTCTACAGCATAGTACAATGAGCTCAGGATTCAGGATTCGAAGTACAGTTGATTCAGGTTGCAGTGCATCAGTCACGTAGTATGCTATTGTATCTTTCATGTTATTCACCTAATCGTCAAATGAGAATGATAACTGCTCCACAGGGTTGTCATGTGAATTGAACACAATAATGTACATGGTGTGCCAAACGTAGGTTTATGGTTGTGAGTGTGTGAAACACAAAGTTTATTCTTGTATTATTATTTATTTATTACTGTATTATGTTCCATACAAACAACTCTAAACCTACTTTTGCCCCACCCTGCATATTAAGTAAATTGTGTTTAATGAATGTTAGTTTTTTCACACTTTATAAATTACAAAGACAATATTTATTAATGTTTAAGTACAGCATAAAATTCCAGTCTATTTATCATCAAATAACATGTTTCCTCTTGCAGTTTCAAAACTTGTGTCTTATATGCTCCCATTGCCTGTTACAATAAATATAGGAGAGTTATTCAGTAACTACTAAATTCATCTAATAATGTTAGACTTCATTCAATACGGTCAGAAAAGAGGAAAAGTTTGAGACAGTGCCTGTATTGTTACCAAAATAATTGTCTCCATTCCATAGTCATCATCTGCCATCTACTTAGACAAATCATGTTGGGGCTCACATCTACCTAAGCTTCCCAAAATTAAGGGGATTTTTCTTAGGTCAGATTTCCCTGAAGCAGTCCCAGAAATGAGGGTCATGTATTAAAACAGTGTTCCTAAGAGAAATAGGTAAAATAGTGGGGGACCAGGACAAGAGAAAGTGGGAAAAAATTGGCATGAAGAAGCCAAATATAAAAAGAAGAAACAAGGGCAACAATTTAATTTAGACACAGTCCCAGCCTCAGCCCAGTAGCCAGGTGAGCGCTGAAATGTCCAAACTCCAGTAAATGAAGTTGGGTTTTCGTATTTCTGAGCTAGTCTGCTGCTGGTTTTGAGCTCTCCTTGGCTGGAGGGAGGGGGATTATAAACCATCAGACAATTCTAATTTCTGTGCTTTCAGGCAAAGGTAGCTCCAATGGCCAAAGGCTGTCCTGTAGGAAGAATGCAGATATCAATACAAGACGGGACACAGAGATTGCAGAAGGTGACACAGAACAGGTAAGGACGCCCTGCAGCAGGGGCTGGACAGAACCCTGCTGGTGCCCACTACTGGCCCCCGAACAGAGCCAAGGTTGTTCCAGGGGCAGACTCATGTTTATCTGTGAAAATGTTCCACCAGCGTCCTACACAAAGTCTAACAATAACAATATTTTTCTAAACTCATTCTTTCAGGGAAACAAACAAACAAACAAAAAAACCCCAAACCTTTAAAACAAGAGGAACTTTGGTGTGGAAATGCAGGGAGATTTGAAAGTTAGAAGTCAGAAATATCCATCTGTTTAACCATTTATGTTTATTCCAAGTCTTAACCTGCTCAGTCCCAGATTTCCTAGGCTGGTTCACATAGCAACAGTACGAATAACAAAATGCACGTTGCTCTTGATGATTTACAAAGTATTTTCCCCTTTATTGCCCTAACTGAGCCTCTCTCAACCCTTGGATATGTCAAGTTAAGCATTAGTGCTCCCATTTTGCAGACAGGGAAACTCATGTCTAAAGAGTTGACGTGGCTTATTCAAGGTTACTCAATGGTACGGCGGCAGAACTGGGTCTTACATTTATCATTTTGCCTTCAAATCCAGTCTTCTTTCCTTTCATATGTAAGCAAACGTGAACCTCAGTTGTAAACACTAGATCTCCACAAAAAAAAAAAAAAAAAAAAATACTTTCCATATTTTACAGCACTTTTTCCAGCTCCGAAGCCAGTCTTTACGGGCCAGTGGAATAACCCCAACAAAAATGAAATGATCTCAGTCTTGAACATTCTTCCACGTCTCCAGGGTGTCCTTTCTCAAAGCCTTTGTCCACTTCAGTATGTTGATGAGTAATGACCTGTCTTGCAGCTGGTCACCCAGTTCTGTGATGGCAAGGTCTTGATTGGATGTGTCTCCTTGACTTCTGAAACCCCACTGGCTAGCTCCATGCCAGGCACAGGGTAGTACTCACTGGGAAGTCACTGTTGAATGAAGCTCAAGGTCGATAAACAGCAGCCCTCATACCTCTCGTTATTCCCAAGACTCAAGCTTGTTGCAGTGTCTGTCTCCTCTTTATTGAAGGAAATTTCACCATCAAAGATCTGCCTCAGGTATGAACCCTCCACTCCTAATGTCACTTCCCAAAGTCACTTTTCACTGTTTGCTGAGAGACTCGTTTGCCTTGCTGGGCAGATTTTCGCATCACCCAAATGGAAGAAAGTAGTCTGTTGGAATCTCTACAAGAGGAACTTCATGGACAAAGATATTGGGAGCCTGTAAAAGGTGCTGACTTGAGCCAAGTCTAAAATGGTAAGTGGGAGTTAGTTGGTAAGTAAAGGCAGACGTGAAAAAGAAAAGAGCAAGTGTAATGGTGTCGGGTGTGAAAGGCAAGGTGTGTAGTTCCTTAGAGGTCACAAAGGTTAAATTAGGACCAGCTGTGACTGGAGTTGAACCTAGAGAAGAACTTGGGCGCCAGGTCTGGCAGAGTTCGCATGCCGTGCTAATGAGCTGCTTCTTTATCTTGGGTGGTGTTTATTGTACTTAATAAACAGATTTTAGAAAGGATTGGTGTAGAATCTCTATAGTTAGGTTGGCCATGGAAAAGTTAATGCACCAAATTGCAACCAGACGCACACGCAACCATTGCCCAATGCATGAAGGATTTTCTAGTCTTATTGAAGTGCAAATCATTTCAATATTGACTCATTTTTATCAAAGTTATTGGGGTGATATTGGTTAATAAAATTATATAGGTTTCAGGTGTACGGTTCTATAATACCTCTCCTGGATATTGTACTGGGTGTCCACCATCCCAAGTCAAGTCTCCTTCCATACCGCCCCCCGTTACCCTCTTCGACCCCCCCCACCACCCCACTTTCCTTCTAGTCATCACCATACTGTGGTCCGTGCTGAAGCCCTTCACCTTTCTCACTCAGCCCTCCAACCTACCCCCCACCACCACTGTCAGTCTCTTCTCCGTATCTGTAAATCTGTTTCTATTTTGTTTGATTGTTTATATTGTTCATTAAAGAACTTGGGATCATGCAAATTACGGGGTTCAGAATTTGGGGTGTTCACAGGAACATGAGGAAGGGAAGTCTGTGTGAAAGTGGAGAGATATGAAAAGGGAAGCATGGCAGAGGTCTGATCAAAATTTTGCTGTCGCTGGAACACGGGTGAAAGCAGAAAATCCAGTGTTCGTGCTGCCTGTCACTACCAGAACCAATAAGCAGAGACAGAGGTTGAATCTTTTCGGGCACTTTGTTCAGATGGCCAGTGATCTGAGAAGACAACGGGTTTGTACCCTAAAGGACTGTCTTAAATTCCATTTTAAACCAACCCTTTTTATAAGGAGAAGAAAAGTGGAGGTAAGAAGGGGTTTGGAATTCAGGGAAAAAGTTAATCAGATAAAAGCTGTAGCATTCTTTCATTTGTGTCCTGGGCTGTGGATGGTGGGTGGGGGACGTCTCACCCTGGGCCACAGTGGCTCAGACACCATCTTCAGCTGCTTGCTGTCCTCCCGAGGCACAAAGGTGGGACTGCCTGTCGTCTCCTGGAGTCAGGGTGGGTCACACCTTCAGTTCCTGGAACAATAGCTTTTTATATACATTGGTTACTATGCTTATTATTACCTAAACTAAAATTTTCCATAATTGTGCCCTCCATTGCAGGAAGTGCTGCTAGTTGACCAGACACAGTACCTAGGGCCATATGTACCGTAATGAGAAATATTATCACTTTCTTGAAGGAGGATGTGTTTCAGCACTAGGAGAGGAAAGGTATCCAGCAGTGTAAATAGACGTAACCTCAGTCTTGTACATTCTTCCAGGTAATAGCAGTTCGTATTTGAATTATAGGGAGCCCCCGACCACCAAGAGATCTGGAGAATGGGTAGCCTGGTATTTGACAGGAGGCAAAGATTCTCGTAAGTTTGCCCTTAACGTTGTCCAGGTGAGAAATAATCAATTCTGAATTAAAAGAGGTGTGAGCAGGGATGGAGAAGAGGCAGAAGATCTCACTTTCGTGGAAGAAAAACGATCTCTATGTGGGGACTGAGCGACTCTGGGGCTACTGAAAGAGAATATATGGATGAGGCTGATATGCACCTGGACTGTGTCAACGTAAGAAACATCCAAATCTGCAAGAATTTCTATGAGTTTATTTGAGCCAAACTGATGACAAGTGCCAGGAAGTAAAACCTCAACAGAAAAAATGCTTCAGACAATGGCAGTTTTGCACCTGATTTTATACATAAGGGGGTTACGTGAAATCCATTGGTGATAGACAAGGGAGGTGGGAGAAGGCAAAGGTGGGGAGCCTTTGTTATTGGGTAAAAAGGTAAAATGATGGGCACAAACTTTTTTTTTTTTTACACAAGTGGGTCCAGGATAGTTAACAGTCAACAGTTAACAGGATAATAATACAAATGAGGGGATCTGTGGTCTCTGCTCTGGTGTACCGGTGGGGTGGGGTGCCCCAGGGGTTTGGATAAAAAGGGAAGTTGCCTGACATTCCAAAGGTATGTTATCATAGATGCAAAAAGACACTAGACAGGCTCAATTAAGATCAAGATCGACTTTTTGCCACAGAAGATTCTAACTTAGGGCAACGACTGCCCACCACAACCTGCTTTTAGTTAATTAGTTTTAATTTCAGACCATCCTTTGTGGCTACCTTAGATCTGAGTTTTGCAGGCTGTCAAGCAGGCCTCCCCTGAACTTGTCATGTTCTACATGTGGCCCCTTTTCATCCACAACTGCCTGTGTGGTACTTCTCATCAGGATGAGCAAGAGCGGGATATGCTAGGGTTTATGGTACAGTCTGGTATTGTCTAGTTTGTGTACAGCTACGAGGCCAGTGTATAGATTTTAGCTCAATCCAGCTATGTTCTTCCCTCTGAGACCCTCATGGGAGTGATATCATGATTCATGTCCAATTGGCAACAGGGTTGCATTTTCTTAATATTACTGAGAAAATGCTCACTATAGAACTCAGGCAAATGGGGTTGGGAGTACAGTTTAGATTTGAGGAAGAAGGTCATTGCTATTTCCCAGAACTTAAAGCCAGTGTTAACCTCCTTTATCTGTAAAGCTTGGGGTGACTGCCTAGCCAGTGCACAGGGTGGAGGAAGAGAGGAGGGAGAAGTGAGCGTGAGATCTGATGGCTGTGTCTGATCGAAGACAGTACAGGGTGAGAGGGAGCCCCAGGTAAAACCAGGTTGGGTGAACTTCAAACAAACAAACAAAGAAACAAAAACAACAACAAAAACTTATCAAAAATTGTGTGCATGCACAAAGGCAGAGAGAATAGTTTAATGAACTCTAGTGTGGTCCTCAGGGAGCTCCATCAATTATCAAAATAAGACCACTGATGTTTCATCTACACACCAACTCCTAAACAAGTATAAGGAAGATCAAGGTCATCTTATCTGTGCATCTGTAAGCTCTTCAGTATGTACATCTAAGAGCTAACACCCTACCCCTAAGTAAGATTTCCATCTCTTGGAATTCTGATCCAAACAGCCTGGTTCTTCTCTTTGAATAAGGGTGGGACCTGGGGATAATTTTTCCTTCTCTCACCTACAGAAACACAGGACATCAAGTAGCACGTTGTACATGAGTCTTGGTGTTTCAGCTTCACCTGAAAGAATTTTAAATCAGTATCCAAGTCCTTTATTGAAATTGTATGCTGGGGGGTGGGGCGGGGAGAACCACAGGAATTTACATGGAAAAATTTTTTCTGAATAATTTGTAAGGTTTTATAGAGCAGTATTTTTCAGAAGTGAAAAATTAACCACAGTATATTGCCCTAAAATTCAAAACAAAACAAATTTTCAGTTCTCAAGCCTGTTTGATTTTCTTCATTCCAATATCACAAGCAGGATATTGCCTTTTTCACAGCTAGAGAATTAAAGTGGGTGTTAAGAAGGGACCAGTGGGGAGACCGGCGGCAAAGAAGTGGAATCCAGGAGGACTGGATCTCAGGTGCTCGGCTCTTGTTTTATTGATGGCGTAGCAGACTCAGACAGAGGGCCAACTCAAGTCACGCCTAACGATGAAATTTTCGGCATACCTATGAAATGTCTACTTATGAACAATTGAAACCATTCTGAGAAATAATAGGCATTATGTTGGCAATTCTCATAATCATTATCATAGGGAAAACATTGACATTTTCCACAGATATGTAGAACCTTATAGTGGTTTTTTTTCATATTTTAAAATACATCATTCATGACAAATTTAATAATGACCAAGTGAATAGCTGCTAACTACCTCGTTACAAAGTTGGAATTTTCAACATTCTACACGGGGCTGGTTGTACTTGAATAATATGTACATTGAGTCTCTTCCGGACTTTAATGAGGATGTAAGACAAACCCAATCCTCCTTGATATCAGCAACAGTGGATTAACCTTCTTAAGTCACCCAGCTGTTATTGAGAACTGTATTCACGTGCCACAGTGTTACCAAGCAGCAAGCGGAGTCCTGTGGCCTGCTGCCACCCTCTAGGCAAAATTCCAGAGGCAAAGGTTTGGTGATAAAGGAAAGGAGTCTTTATTCAAAAGCTACACAATTTTTGGAATAACAGCTTTCCACAGGCATTTGTTACTTAAGCTTATCAATTAAGACTAAAGTCTTTAACTCTTTAGTTACAGCTTTAATCACATAAGCCTATCAATTAAAGCTAAAGTCTTTCACTCCTTAGGCTCAACTTTAATCACTTCAGCCTGTCAATTGAAGCTAAATTCTAACACCCCAGTTTTCCTAGCATTTTCCCCCTGTTAGTTTTTAATTATCTTATTTCTATAGGTTAGTTTACAAACTAAAACAACATATGATACTAAAACAACACAGTTTTGGAAGAATGGCAGGCTTCTGCTCCAGAGCTTGTCCCCTCCAAAGCACCCAAAAAGAAGAACCCTGCCACCCTCTGCCAGGCCAGCCCAGTTCCAGGCTGCACCTGGAGTTTCTTCTCCCATCCAAAATCCATCCAAAACACCATCCTTTGGGAAATACAGGTAGCTGCAGCACAATGATCAAGGCTATGAGAAGAAGAGAGAGCCCAAGAGCCCTCTTTTTACTTTAACTCTCCTGGCCCATAATTCCCTGTAGTCTGGAGGCATTCAGCTTCTCAGCCAATTCCATCTTAGACTCTTTACCATCGCCTCAGGCAACCTCCTCCCTAGGCCTGTCCCTTTCCTCCCCAGTGATCTGATTAGATCTCTGCCAACCACACTTGCCTCCCCTTCATCCCCATGAAGTGGACTTTAATATGTAACTGTAGAGGTGAAAACACTGGCCAGAGGGTGTAATACTGAATCACGTGGTGGGTCCTGGCTTCACCGCTCCGCTGAAATCACTTACTCTTTTGCTCTGCATCTCGTGTTTCCTTTTGAACATCAGCGTCTTAATGTTCTTCTTTCTAGAGGAATGATCTTCTCTCTTTGCCTTAAAAAGCCTATTCCTCCTTCCGATAGATTAACTTTCATATTATTTATTTCGGGGATGCTTCCTGACTTCCCTTCCCCAGGCTGTTAAGTACACACTTCCACACTTTCATACTCTTAGTAATTTTATTTATACATGTTCATAGGAACAGTAAAACTCTTATGATCCTCTTCTAATTAACCAAAATATTGGTTTAATAAACGCTGTGCATTGCCTGGGTAGAAAAGTAGATGCACAGCCAATAGACTTTTCTACGATGCCTTGACACTTCGATGTTGCTGTTTGTGTTGTTTGTTTATTCAAACGCGATTGTTTCCAACCCCATTAATTCCATTTGTACTTGCCATGGCTATTTTTTACTGTATGTTATTGTTTATGTAATATTTAATTAGAGTGCAAAAAGAAAGAATTGCTGCATTTATGAAAACAAAATAGAATATTTTATAAAGACACAATAAAGAGCATTGCAAAAAAATAGGCATTTCTACTTCAGGTGAGCAAGAAGCAATACAAAGAGTGGGAGAAATTTCAAATGGATGTTGTACTTATTTCACAAGTGTGAGTTCTCTTCTTCCTTTGATGCAATTGAAATTGAAAATTGGACAGGATGCATTCATTATATGTGAGAATCATGCCACAAAGGCAAGTTTGACTTCTAATCAATAAGCACATATTCCAAGAAATATATTTTCCTTCAATTGAAAGACCGGTAAGTATAAATGTATGTGTTTAAATCAAAATTTTTAGTTTAAGTTTGAATATTCATTTTGATTCTCAGTTTAACCACATTAGTTTTGCTAACCGTATCATCAAGTTTCAACAGATAGAAAGCTGAGATGATTTAATTCATGAGAGTTTAATGAAGGAACATTTGCAGAGGTACAAGGCCAGTTTAAAGAAACAGACAATGGACAGTAAAACAGCTCACTTCTGGCAGCTGGATGGAATCCCCAACTTCCGACCTGAAGAGGAAAAGGAAGAAGTGATGTCACTAGAGCCAAGCACAACCTGGAACCTTGAAAGAGAATTTGCTTCAAAGGAGCTGTGGCAGGAAATAAAAGAATTCAGCCCTTGCCAGAACCATAGCCATGCAAGAAAACAGATGAGAAAGGAAAACCCTGAGGTCTCCTTCCTCGGGCTCTCTAATCTCTGGTTGGTGCCTCCCATTGCCCCAAACTCAGTTGGTATCCAAAGGAGCCTGGATACTTCTGTCCAACAATTATCACCCTCTACCCCACCAAAGGGCCCACAGCAAGACAGAAAAGGATGAAAGTGATTGTGGGTGGTAGAATAACCAACCCACTGACCAAGCACCAGTTCCTATCATGATGAGCAAGTAAGTTTCCTCCTAATTCACTCACCACTTACCTTCTCTATTAGATTGTAAGTTCTGTAAAAGGAACAACGTGGCCATTTGGTTATGTGCAATGGCAGTACATATCTGCAAAGTGTAGCAGATCAGTCAATGTTAGATACCTGATGATTTAGAAGAAAGAGAAGTTCAACTGTAAGGTTGAATTGAGTTGACTTTCTCTCTTAATTTTTTTTTTTTTAATACAAGAGCAGTGTATGAGTCGGTGACAAGCAGTGGCTTAAGAGATTGACATTTGCCCATCTATTTTGTTTCTGCAGACACTGAACAAGTGATCTGCTAGACTGAGTTTTGATTGCTAACAGCATGTGCTGGATTTGAACCAGTAACCCAGATGGAAGAAGAGCCATAGCCAAGGAGCTCAGCTGTATGGTCCCCTTAGGAGGAAAGTTAACTTAATTAGTTCTCAAAACAACACTGGGTGTTTTATTATTCGTTTTTTTCTTTGCTCTTCTACAACCGTATGCTATTTTTTTCTCCATACTCACAAAGCAGCCTCAAAAAGTAAATTATATATTCTCACTATGTGCTTGATTTAAAATGATTTTCTAGAAGAAAACAACTCATAAAACTCTGAGAATTAGATATTTCCATGTTGTCTCTCAATTTGTTTGATTTTCTCCCCTTTGTAATAGTGTTGTGCCTATTCACAAACATTTCTCAGTAAGCATTAAGGCCTGGGAGAGTATTTTTATTCTGTAAATTGGGTAGAAATTTAACACACTGGATAAACATGCTGAAAAAAAATAGAACAGGTTGGGAGACAGACTTTAGTAGAGTTTGACTGTCTGACCTCAAAGATATCTTAGATCCTTTTTGTCTAAATCCATTGTTTTTTAAGTGAAGTTTCCAAGGCCCAGAAAAGAGAATAAAATACCATGTGAGAAGAGAGAACCCATGTAGGAAATTCACTCCCTCTCTGGCATATTTCATGGGCAAGATTTCAGAGTGTCTTATTTCTAGTTGGCTTCTTCCATTTCCAGACCCAATTCTCAGAACACCAACCAAGGCACTGGGGTGGGATTTCATTTGGCAACATATTGTCTCACTGTAATGTGAAAAATTAAAAGCTGTTCCAGCATCAAATCACTGCAAGCATCTCTTTCTACATCATCTTTCATTTCATATATCCTAGGATCTGTGTGCCGTTTATAATCTCCCCCAGAAACTGAGTTCCTAGAAAGTAGGGATTGCATGTTAATGATCTATCTCCTCCACAATAAGTGAAGTGCTTAGTACAAGTTGCCAAACACATTGCATTTTGGGGGGGGGGGGGCGGGGGAAGAAATCACAACAAACATATATTCTGGTTCTTTACCCAAGTTTCTTTTCACTATCCTTTTCCATTGGCTTTTTTTTTAGCACCCTTCTACAAATTAAATGATGGTTCATATTACATATTTTGAAGGAAAATGCCTAACACCCATATGAAATAATTGTGCTCCTATCACTTAGTCTGTGTGTCACTAAATGAGGGAAATGTTAAAACATGGAAACCTAAGCTTCATTCACATTACACTCGTGTTATTTTCACAAAATTAAATAAGTTAAAATAGTCATGACTTCTTTACAATTTCAAAGATTAGATAGGGGAATTCTGACTCCCTCTGTTCCTCCACATTGTATTCAGAGCTACAGAAACACATGTTTACAAATTGTTCTTTTGTATTTTCTACTTTCTAAACCCCCCAGATGGGACTTCCAGGAAAGGAATTACAGGAAACCAGCCTACTCTGACAGCTGAGCCTCAAACTGAGCAGGGGGTGGGGATAGGGGTGCTCAATAGCCTGGAATGGAAGTCCTTTGAATGCATCAAGGCAAGCAGAGGTCATTGTCCCTTTTATAAACCTCCCCAACCCCAAAAGAGCCACAGAGCTGGCAAATTGGTGCCATATTGAGACTCTATCAACCTGGCTAACTCTGTTTGACCTGCCTTGCAGATCCTCAGAGACTCTGCCCCACCCACTTACCAGCCCACCCAACCTGCTTTTCCATATGAATGTCTGGACTTGGCTCAAACCACACAATTTACTAGATTCTCTCAAACAAGCAATAGCTGCCCTCGTGAGCCCTAGGCTTGGCACTACCAGCAGCCAGCCTAGATTTACAAGTTTGACTTTGCCTGGAAATCTCCAAGCTCAGCACAAGTAGCAGCCATCTCAGATTGCTTTATAGCTCAGGAAGTGGGGCCCTGGGCAAAACACAGGTGGGGGCTGACCTTGGCCTGCACCACCCGGGAAACACACCAAGGCAGCACACCCAGTGGATGGCTATGGACCACAGGGGAGCAACAACGCCCTGCCCCTGCACAACTGATCCTCCACAGAAGGTGGAGGTTGGAGGTAAGTGATCACAGCCAATCCTTAAAGCTGACTGGCCTGGGTAAATCCCTCCTGTTGATCTATCAATAGCAACTAAGCCTCAACTACAAGAGGAGGGTGTACCCAGCACACACAGTGGGTGCATCAAGAGTACCAAGCTTGGGTGATAGGGGGGGTTGGACCATTGGACCCTACAGGGCACCTACAATATTAGGCCACATGACCAAGATATGGAATCAAAGCAGTTCTACCTAATACATAGAGACAAACACAGGGAGGCTGCCAAAGTGAGAAGGAAAAGAAATACAGCCCAACTGAAAGAATAGATCAAAACTCTAGGAAAAGGGCTAAAGGAAATGGAGGTAAGCAATCTATCAGATGCAAGCTTCAACACACTGTTTATAAGGATGCTTAAGGAATTTAGTGTGGACCTCAGCAGCATAAAAAATATCCAGAAGAAATGAAGGATACACTAATTGAAATAAAGAACAATTTATAGGGTAACAAAAGTAGAGTGGATGAAGTTGAGAATCAAATCAATGATTTGGAACATAAGGAAGCAAAACAATTACACAGAATAACAAGAAGAAAAAAGAATCCAAAAAAGTGAGAATAGTATAAGCAGCCTCTGAGACAACTTCAGGTGGTCCAACACTCACATCATAGGTTTTCCAGAAGGAGAAGAGAAAGAGCAAGAAGTTGGAAAGCTATTTGAAAAAATAGTGAAACAAAACTTTCCTAATTTGGTGAAAGAAATAGACATGCAAGTCCAGGAAGTACAGAGAGTCCCAAACAAGATGGATACAAAGAGGCCCACTCCAAGACACATCATATTTAAAATGGCAAACGTTAAAAATAAAGAGAGAATCCTAAAAGCAAAGAGAGAAAAAAAGTTAGTTACCTACAGTGGAGTTCCCATAAGACTGTCAGCTGATTTCTCAGGCTAGATTTCTCAGCTGATTTGGCAGGCTAGAAGGGATTGGCAAGAAATATTGAAAGTCATGAAAAGCAGGGACTTACAGCCAAGATTGCTCTACCCAGCAAAACTATCGGTTAGCATCAAAGGGTAGATAAAGAGCTTCCCAGACAAGAAAAAACTAAGAGTTCATCATCACCAAACTACTATTATATGAAATGTTAAAAGGACTTATTTAAGAAAAGTCAGATCAAAATGTGAACAACAAAATGGCAATAAATACATATTTATCAACAACTGAATTGAAAAAAACAAACCAAGCAAACAAGAAGAACAGGGACAGAATCATGGATACTGAGAACTTTTTGATGGTTGCCAGATGGGAGTGGGGGTATGGGAGAATGTTTGAAGAGGTGAGGGGAAGAAGAAGTACAAATAGGTAGGTACAGAAAAGCCGTGGGATGTGAAGTACACATAGGAAATGGAGTAATTGAAGAACTTATATGCATGGGCGTAAACAATGGTGTAGGGATTGCCTGAGGGAGTGGAGGATGCTGGGTGGAGAAGAGCAAAGGGGGCAAATCAGGACCACTCTAATAGCATAATCAATGAAATATAATTTTAATGAAAGAAATATTCCAAAACTAATCACAGGACTTACAGGGCAAATACACCCACACAGGCATTTAACAACACCTGTTGAATACTTGCTATATGCTTGGCCCGATCCTAAGCGCTCCACATATATAAGCTTATTGAATTCTCTGAACAGCTTGTGAGGTAGATGCTATCATTACCATTTCAGAGATGAAAATACTGAAGCATCCAAGGCTACATGGTTAGGAAGTAACAGAATCAGATTTTGATAGACGTGAAGGCTGGGATACCTTTTTTAAAGAGGAAGGGAAAAGGTATTTATAGCTAGCATTTATAGATTATAATGATCAATTCTTAATGGTAAAATCCATTTTAGAGTTAGTAATTGAGTTTGGAAAGGCAATAATTTGAGGGTTAGGGACTTGGAGTTTTAGACTCTAAACCATGTAATCATTTCATAGTAAAACAAAATGAAAAATTTGCATAACAGGATATTTACTTAGTTTAACAAGGCTAAATTTATTGCTTTAACAGATTTCAAAAATATCCCAATAGGCTATGCTTCATTTATTTACACCTAATTGTTTCCCATTAAATTGTAAGTGGCAGAGACCATATGCATCTTTACTGAGTCCTCAGGTCCTAACATATAGTAGCTATTCAATAAATGTGCTAGGGGATTTTTGTTAAATTAATGTAGGCATAAATGGATAGATGAATATAAATGAAAGAACAGAAGGAAAATGTGAACTTGTTTTAAACTTTACTTTGGGGATCAAAAGATTATAACTGGTCAGCCACCAGTTGTTTTGTTTTTAAAGCATATTTGCCAGGTCTATCTGTTAGGTACAACTTTGGCCTTCTCAAGGATAGTTTTTATTGGCTGATTTTGTCTTTTTTCTTTGTATAAAGGCTATACTTTCCTATTTCATTGCATGTTTATTTTTGTTTTGTCTTGTTTAAAACACTATGCATTATATGATATGGTAAGTATACAAATTAGACTCCTCAATTTCATCAATGAACTTTTGGTCTATGGTGAGACTGGAGAAGCAGGGCAGCGTTGCTCATGCAAAGTCAACATTCATGCTCGGTGCACTATTTGGGAGGCTCTCTGCTAGGTCTTGGGAAAATAAGTACAACACATTTCTCTAGGAGTTAATGGTCTAGTGAGTTAGCAGGAATGGAAATAATTGATTGTGCTCGTTTTGTTTTTGGTACTTACCACCTGGCTGTGAAATATACCACCACGGTATCTCAGTCGCAGCCGTCTCTCCCTCTCTCCGTGGGGAATGGAGGTCCTGGGACTTGGAGAAGCCTTCACACTAGCACAGCCCTCTGAGGAAGATGTGGAATTTGACAGCTGCACAAGGAATGAGGTGTGGTTGGGACATTCCAAGTAGAAGAAAAGTATGTATGCAGAACCATACAGGTATGAATGAGGAACCATGGGAAATAGAAGGAGATGAATTTGGAGAAGCAATTTGGACCATGGACTTGATACACTTCATGTAAAACTGATAGTCATTGGGATCCTCGTTTTATTGAAGATGAAGTTGCAAATTTCACCAGTGTCTTACTGTACTTTACATAAAACAGACAGTTTTTGAAAACTACTTTTATCGAGAAAATGTCAGGTTCATGTCACTTATGGAGAATTTTTACACAAATTTGAAAATATGGCAGGTCACTTGACCTTTTGCTGATTTTTACTTTTCTTTTTTATTGTTTCCAGATGGTATGCAGAAGAGGGGCAGAGTGACATAGCAGTTGAACATGTACCTGGTTAGTCTAAGCCAAAAATGAAGGAGGCGGGGAAAAGAGGAAGGAGGGGGCGGATTTTGAAGCCTTCTATCTAATAAGAGGTTACAGTAATTGTAGTGTAATTATATTATGGACATATTGTTAGAGACTTGAGGGGGAGGTTCTGGCCCCTAAATTGCATGCTAACACTATTAATACCCATATATATATACTTTTAGTAAATAGCAAGGGAACATAAACAACTTAAAAGCCTAAAAATTTTGAGGGTGGTTATATTGCATATGAAAATCATTTTCCATACTTTGTGCTGACGAGATTATTTCAGATGGGTCCCCAGTGAAGGAAGATCCATGGGCTCACTAAACAATGTAAACATGTCCACAACAAATACTTTCTGAAGCATTCACTGTACGTGGTATCTAGCTGTGTGTGGAGTGGGGAAGGAGCTATCCAAAAGGGATACTGTGTTGAATAACATATGTTCATAGGTGTGTACATGTATGTGTAGTGTCAGGAGATGATTACCTTCCTCATAGACTTTGTTCCCTAATCCACACCTTTTAAGTACTAGATTATATTTTATCAGACAAGTATATAGACAATTGCCAAAGACTATAAGTTTTCTGCATGCCGTGTGGAGTAGCAAGTCACTTTAAAAACATAGATGAGGAGATACTTGGACTGGACTCCTGAAGATAAGATGGGAAGGAAGGGTTGACGTTTTATTTAAAAAGTAAATCATATGGAGAAAGGGAAATGACATGAACTCTCACACCATGTTAGGAGGTCTCTACAATCTATGGAACTGTAGTTTCGCTGCAAAGTAGAAAATGTGTGTCTGTTGTGTGTTTGTGTACGTTTGTGTGAAACTAAGTACAGGTTGGAGTCCCATTGCTAAAGTCCAAGAATTCTCAGTACAAACTTTACTTTGGAGGGAAGAGGAGTCCCTGAGGGTTTTTTTAGAGGGTGAGGAGGTGAGGCTAATAATGCAGGAAAGGCAAGAAACAAACAAAAAAAAGAAAATTCTTCAACTTCTTTTTCTGTGAGAGGGAAGGCTTGGAAGTCTGGCAAAACCAAAATAATATAATCAAAAATTTGCATATATTTTTTTTAAAATATATTTTATTGATTATGCTATTACAATTGTCTCATTTCCCCTCCCTTTATTCCCCTTTGCCCTGCACACCCCCTCCCACTCACATTCCTCCCCTTTAGTTTATGTTCATGGGCCATACAATTAAGTTCTTTGGCTTCTGCATTTCCTATACTATTCTTAACCTCCCCCTGTCTATTTTCTACCTACCATCTATGCTGCTTATTCTCTGTACCTTTTTGCCTTCTCTCCTCCCCACTGATAACTCTCCATGTGATGTCTATTTCTGTGATTCTGTTCCTGTTCTAGCTGTTTGCTTAGTTTGTTAATATTTTGGGGTTATTTTCAGTTTCAGTTGTTAGTAGCTGTGAGTTTGTTGTCATTTTACTGTTCATATTTTTTATCTTCTTTTTCTTAGGTAAGTCCCTTTAACATTTCATATAATAAGGACTGGGTGATGATGAACTCCTTTAATTTGACCATATCTGGGAAGCACTTTATCTGCCCTTCCATTCTAAATGATAGCTTTTCTGGGTAAAGTAATCTTGGATGTAGGTCCTTGCCTTTCATGACTTTGAATACTGTTTTCCAGCCCCTTCTTGTCTGTAAGGCTCTTTGTTGTTGTTGTGGGTTTTTTTGCTTATTTGTTTGTTTGTTTTAGAAATCAGCTGATAGTCTTATGGGCACTCCTTTGTAGATAACTCTTTGCTTTTCTCTTGCAGCTTTTAAGATTCTCTCCTTCTCTTTAATCTTGGGTAATGTAATTATGATGAGCCTTGGTGTATTCCTCCTTGGGTCCAACTTCTTTGGGACTCTCTGAGCTTCCTGGACTTCTGAAAGTGTATTTCCTTTGTCAGATTGGGGAAGTTCTCCATTATTTTTTCAAATAAGTTTTCAATTTGTTGCTCTTTCTCTTCTCCTTCTGGAACCCCTATGATTCAGATGTTGGGATATTTAACGATGTCCTGGAGGTTCCTAAGCCTCTCCTCATTTTTTTGAATTCTTGTTTCTTCATTCTGTTCTGGTTGAATGTTTCTTTCTTCCTTCTGGTCCAAACCGTTGATTTGAGTCCCAGTTTCCTTCCCTTCACTGTTGTTTCCCTGTACATTTTCCTTTATTTCACTTTTCATAGCCTTCACTTTTTCCTCTATTTTGTGACCATACTCAACCATTTCTGTGAGCTTCCTGATTACCAGTGTTTTGAATTGTGCATCTGATAGGTCAGCTATCTCTTTGTCACTTAGTTGTATTTTTTTCTGGGGCTTTGATCTGTTCTTTCATTTGGGCCATTGTTCTTGTCTTGATGCACCTGTTACATAGTAAGGGGCAGAGCCTTAAGTTTTCTCCAGGGCGGGGCAACCCACGTCCCTGGGTTGTGATGCCATATGTGGGGGAGGGGTCCGAGAGGGAACAGTGAGGCTTGTTCAGCTCTCTGCCAGCTTTCAGGCACTTCCCCTGCCACCCACAATCAAATTGGGCCCTTCTGGTGCTGATTTCCTAGTGGGTGGGCTTGTGTACATTCTAGGACCCTGTGGGTCTCTCCAATGAACTTTCCTGTGAGACTGGGAGCTCCTCCCACTGCTGCCTCAACCCCGACAGGTTTTTTCAGTCAGAGGTTCTGAGGCTTTATTTTCCTGCCCTGGAAGCCTAGGTTCTGCCTGGTTTATCTGTGTGAGAATGTGGGATAGCCCAGTCTGCCACCACCTTGCCTGCCTCCATCCTCCAGCCTGTGTCTACCCTTCCTACCCGTCTGGATGAATGTTTCTTCTTTAACTCCTTGGTTGTCAGACTTCCATATAATTTTTCTGTCAATTCTGATTGGTTTTTTTTTTTTAGTCTTTAAATTTGTTGTTATCCTTCTTTTGGTTGTGCGAGGAGGCACAGTGTATCCACCTGCACCTCCATCTTGGCTGGAAGTTCTGTATATAATTTTTTTAACCAAATTAATCTTAGTGACCCTTAAGCTTCCTTTTTTATTATCTTATTATTTTTAAAAAAGGAAAAAAGAAGGGAAGGGAAGTTGGAAGAAAGGAAAGTTTAAGGAAGGGAAGAAAGAGAGAGAGAGAGACACTGAGGGAGGAAGGAAAACAGAAAGGAGAAAGGAAGGAGAGAGGGAAGAAGAGAACAAAGAAAAAGTAGAATTGGTAATTAATTTTATCCAGAAACATATAATATACAGGAAAATGATATTTTTAAAAATCCTGCATCGCTGTGGCATTGTTTCTGAGAGGTAGTGTCCCTCAGAACAGAATGACCTCAAGATAGAATGGCTGGAACCCTATTTCTCAGTTTCCTTGTTTACATATTAGCTAATACCTGAATTCAAGTGAATTGCTATACTTTTGTCACCCCTTTTTCACACACACACGCGCACACACACACACACACACCCCAATTTGTCTTTTACAAGTGCCTTAAGAAAATAGAGTTTTGTGGATAAATAGATCCAGAGAGGGTTTAAAATATTGACATAAAGATAAGAATAAGATTAATTTTTACTAAAGAAACTTCTCAACCACAGAATATTTTTATATTTATTGTGTATTTTCTTTATAATGCTATAAACACTGGGGAAAGAAGAAACTATATCTCTTTTGTTTAGTGATATTACCCAATTGTCTAGAACAGTGTCCACCACAGAAAACAAATTGGCAACAAATGCTCGTTGAATGAGTGAATGAATGGCTAAATGGATAAAGGGGACTAATATTGAAATCACAATCTATTTGCTCTGTTCGTTATGTTTCAACAATGACAATTTTACACCGCTAGTAGGCGAAATATTTTATTTCAATAATTATAAAGCCTCCAGTTTATATTTTCCTACAGGAAGGGAAAAAAGCATGTGCAAGGAAAATACTCTCCAACTGTACACTGAGATGGTTTGGTTGGAATTCCATGTGAATACGGATTGCCCACTGACCTTTGAATTGGCCTCTTCTCTAATGAAGACTTGGATGGTCACTCTTTCTAATTATTGACATAAGCTTATTGTTTTTCTACAGCTGGGGAGGAGATTCAGCAAGACTGGCTTGTCTAATGAATTCAAAATAGTTCCCCCTGGAATAGGCCCAGATTTTTTTATCAAGTGCATATCTAACAGGTATGGTGCCACACAAGGCCCAAGTGAAATCTCTCAGATCACTGCTTACTGATTAATTCATGGTGGAAAAGCCAATTTTGATACCACTTATGGGAAGGCAGTGAGGGTGAAGGAAGAGGTCTAGGGTCTCTCTCTGTGCTGTGGTTTGTGTGTCCACGGGCCCACCTGGAAGAGAGATTCGATTAGGCTCCCTTTGGAAGAAATTAGGGTTCTTGAAGACTCTAAATATGGCAGGACATTAGGACGGAGATCGAACCATGAACTTAATTGAGAGACATTCACCTGCATTCCTTGAGTGCGTGTGTCCAAACGTGAGGTATAGAATTTTCCACTAATGACGGCAAAGACTTCGAGCGGAGTCATTTCAGATCTCCAAAGAGGACAGAGGGTTGTTTTTCTCCGGCTCCACCAGGAAGCTCTTGTGTGTGATATTGTTCTCGGGCCTGCTTGGCAGCCATCTGTATGGAACACTTATAGATCCTACAGTGGGAAACGCAGAGGCAAACGGAAGTTTCATTATTGAATGCCCTGCGCTTTGTCAAGATTTGGAAAATGTTAAGGCATTTTCTTTCTTTCATAATGCTGATGTGTTCTTTTTTTCCCCATTTTCACCAGTAACTGTATTGATTTGGATATTTTGAGTATGCCCGTTATCTCCTCTGTGGTAGAACGTTGATTGTTCTCAAGTCTCAATTTGGCTGTGTTCTTAATTGAGGCAGTAGATAAGAGAAAGACAAGTTCACACAGAGGATTGTTACGGAACAAACTGGTTGCTTAGGTATTATTCCTCTGTTTTTATGATCTGAAAGCACAGAGACCCCTTCCTTAGTGATTAATCAGATGAGGAAAGGAGAATGTATCTTAATAGAGTCGAAGGCAAATATTTGCCAGATGCAAAAAAAAAGGGGAAGGGGAGGATCATGGCCCTCACTATAACTACCACAGTGGTTGACATGAAGATCGGCTGATTCAATAAATGAAACTGAGATAATTCAGATTCTGAGCACTTCAAAATACATAAAAAAGTTCTCTTTTCCCATAGTGGAAAAAAAAATAACTGCATAACTTTCAAGCAAGAGTAGTCACTTGGAGTAACACAGCTGAGGGAGAAGGAGGGAGAGAAGGACGAAGAGCGTCTGAGAGACTGAGAGATATGTAGGGAGTAAGATTTCCTGTAAACCTTCGAAGGTGTTTTGCAAGTCATAAATTAATAATAATTTCTTTTAAAAAAGATTTATTTATTTATTTTTAGAGAGAGGGGAAGGAAGGGAGAAAAGGAGGGCAAGAAAGTTCGATGTGAGAAAGAAACATCAATGAGCTGTCTCTAGTACGTGCTCCAAGTGGGGACTGAACCCGCAGCCCAGGCATGTGCCCTGATGGGGAATCGAACCAGTGACCTTTTGCTTTGTGAAATGATGCCCGATCAACGGAACCACACTGGTCAGGCTGGTAATAATTTATATTAAACATTAATTTCCCTTTAACCAGCCCTAGGCACCTAGAAGAATTTTAGTATCTCACTCCCCCCATGTGTGTAAATCCATTTTGCCTTATTATAGATAATATGTATGCCATGGGGGAATTTGCTTAGTGTGGTTGCTCTCCCATTCAAAATTATGACATCTTTCTGATTTTATGGGCCATGAAATATAGTTTCCACAGCCACCTCCTGCTTCTCTCAGCCTCAAACTTTTGGTCCATATAGCTTGTAGATATCAAAGAACATATATTTTTTTTCTAATTTTCATAAGTCATGGTTACTGGAACTTAACTTCTCATAATTTCCTAAAAGAATCACCAAAGTAAATTTTTACATAAATTTATCTTCGTCTACACAAGAGTAATTGGTACCAAAGTTTTTCCTTGAAGCCTGAAAGCCATATAACCACCCATTAATTCTCATTATAGTTAATGTAAAAATGCCCTGTTACTGTTAATGGATGTAATTACATACTGTAGATAACTGTAAACTCTATCATTATACTAATGAGATGTAAAACATTTCAGGAACCAAGAACTTTGTAAGCAGCTGAAACATCAGGTTACAGTAATTCACCAATTATCAGAGAGACCAGCTACACTTCTCATACACTTGGGAACAAGTTTTACACAATGCCCAGGTGATCTTTTAAAATATTAAACAGAGTGTTGAAAGGATGTAGTTATTATGTACACTTAACCCATCCATGCCTTCTCCATTGATTAGAGTTTCTAGAGATTTAGTCAACTTCTCTTTTAGGTACTGAGAAGAAGGCATCGTTGGAGATCCCTTATAAATGTGCATGTCTCTTCAAAATGGCAACTTGTCTTGAGTTTTCGGTGCTTTTTTGTGTGTGTGCTATTTCTTTAAAATAATCAGCCTAAAAATAACCCCTATTCCAAAGAGGCACGTTTTGGGTGGCCAGTTCTGCTCCCCTTCATCCGTCTCCTGCAGCTGACTGAAAGCTCCCTGAGGGCAGTGGCCACGTTGGCCTTGCTAACCTGCGTGGGATGAAATGAGACAACATTCCGTAGGCTCAGATTTTTATGGCTCCGTAGCAAGATGTGGGCCTCTAGAGCAATGCCAGTTAGAGCCCAGTATCATCATCCTTAAAGAAAAGCCGTCTGTCTCGACAGTGTTAGACTCTCCCGGTGAGGGTCCTCCGTCTTCCTCCCTCCTCTCGGCTGCAAACACCTCCCACCGATCCAGGCATTCCCACAATCCCCTCTATACCACCCGCCTCCCTCACCCCGTCAGGACCCCCAGCGCTGGTCCTGTGTTACAGCCACCTTTACTCACTCTTCTTACCTCAGGGCCTGTTGTCCCTCTCGTATTTGTCCCCTCCGGGTCTACCCCGACCCAGAGTTAGAAAATAATGACTTGGCCCAAGAAACTGGGGCTAATCAGCTGTGCCATGTTCAGGAAGGAAGACCAGGAAAGGGGAATGTCCCTTCTGCCCCCTGGTCGGGGCAGGGGAGGGGTTGTCTGCACAGACTCCCTCAAATAAACAGCTGTTGATGGCCCAGACAGACAAAGGCTGACAGGGCCCAGGGGCTCTTCGGGCGGCTCCTGAGAAAATCCAAAGAAGTCTTGAGGAGTCCCAGCTGACACTGGACACAGGGAGTAAAGCTTTTGACTTTTTGCTTGACACAGAAGCCACATACTTGGTTTTGAACACCAGACCAAGCAAACTCATCCGTAAAAAATGTAACTACGGGAGTGTCAGGGAACTCAGAAAGCAAACAGTTCATTGAACCCCTTAATTGTAAATTGGGCAGAAGGGAATTAGTCACTCATTTCTGTGCATCCTGGAATGTCCTCCACTTCTGCTAGGCAGGGATTTACTGCATAAACCAGGAGCAACCATCCATCCGAATGGAAATACAATGGAAGTCAATGTCCCTTTTGAAAAAAGAAACAAATTGGTCATGTTCCTAGATAATAGGGGACAAAAAGAATCTCCAGTAAATGAGGAGGTTGAATTACCAGGACCAAATGTCCATGGTGCAAGCTCAAGGGCTTCAGGGACCACGGGACGGGACAAAGGGGCTAGCTCAATAATTGTCTGATTAAAGCCGGGACACAGTTGTCCTAACAAAAAACAGCATCCTTTGCATCAAGAGGCCTTAGAAGCAATAGCCCCTGTAATACAAGAGCTAATCAAGCAGGGGCTTTTAAGACCTTGCCAGTCAGCCTGGAACACCCCTACCCTCTCAGGATGGGATCATGTTGGATAGTACAGGACTTGAGGGCAGTGAATGAGGCCACCAAAGACATCTAAGACATTGAGGTGGACCTCAATCCTTATACCTTGCTATCCACCCGCCATCCAATAGAACTTGATGCTTTCCTAGATCTGAAAGGTGCTTCTTTGCTATTCCTTTGGACCCAGAATCCCAAGAGAGCTTTGTCTTTGAGTGGTAAGACCCCATTACTCAATAAAAATGGCAGTTCTGCTGGAGGGTCTTACCCCAAGAATGTAAGAACTCTCCCATCCTTTTTGGGGAGGCCCTGGCCAAAGACTTAAGGGACCTACACTTGGAGGAGGGTACCCTCCTTCAGTATATAGATGACATATTGATTGATAGCCTTACTATAGAATTACCAGTCAGGAATACTACAACCACCCTAAACTACCTGGCTGATAAGGGATACAGGCCTCAAAGAAACAGGCTCGGATACTCCAGACAAAAGTTACTTCTCTGGGATTTATCATAACTGAGAGACAGAGAAGCCTGCTTCAGGAGAGCGAATAGACCATTTGCAGCTTCACCAGCCCCATCACCCCTATAGCCTCAAGAAGACAACTTAGAAGGTTCTTGGCGATGGTGGGATTCCCTCATATTGGATCCTTAATTTTGGTTTCTTTGCCAAGCCTCTCCAGAAGGCCTAAAAGGAAGGACAATGAGCAATCTGAATGGAACTCAGAATGAGGAAAGGCTTTCTGGGAACTCAAGGGACAGCTGTTTCAAGCTCCAGCATTAGGTCACCCAGGTTTAACAAAGCCTTTTGATGCGACAGAGACTAGCAGTGGGGGTGGGGTCTTAACTCAGTTGGATCTCTGACCCAGGTAATTGCTCATTTATCTGAACAATTAGATCAGATAACCAAAGGATGGCCTCCTTGCCTTAGGGCATCAAACTCATTTTCACTGGGGGCCACATCAGCCTCGAGGTTGCCTACAAAGGGTCAAATGTAATTGTAGGACTGTATAAATGTAACTACTCCTTAACAGTTAAGGAGAGCTCAGTGATGCCTCTGGGTAAAAACAAGGTGCCTGGACCAGATGAAACACGGTGGAGGGCCAGGTTAGCAGGGGAGGGGGGCTTGTGTTTTTCACCTGTGTCTTAGGGGTAGTTGCTACTACAGCTGCTCCCTTAAAAGAGGCAAACAAAATAGACTTTTGGACAACTTGGAACCATCTGGACCTCACACCAGGTTCAAGCCCTGATAAACTCCTAGGGGAGAGAATGATCGTCACCTGGGAGATCAATCCAGGTTCAGGCCTTGCTTCTAGACAACCCAGTTATCACCATAAAAACGTGCCACACTTTAAACACAGACACTTGACTCTCAACTGAGCCAGGAAATCTGGGGCATGGCTGCATAGAAATGATAGATACAATGTACTGCAGCCAGCCAGACCTAGAAAGCGAGCCCCTCCCCAATGTAGAGAAAGCATGAACACTGGTAATCGTTAACTTCATAAAGGAAGGTAAGAGACTGGCAGGCTCTGCAACTGCCACCCTAAATAAAACTGCCGAAGTGAAGCCCTGCCTCCTTGGATCTCCACTCAAAGGGCTGAGTCAATAGCCCTCACTAGGGCCCTGGAATTGTCAAAAGGCCCTGAACATCTGCGGGGACTCTTGGAATGCTTTCTCCGTTCTACACTTCCCAAAGGTTGCTGTCATCTCCTGTCAGGGGCACCAAAAAGGAGATGCTAAGATAGGGAAATGCTAGGGCAGATGTGGTGGTGGCCAGGAGAGCTGCTCCAAACCGAGTTATCCAGCAATGGCCCCTTCCACCTGGAAAGCCTAAGCCATCAAACTACTCCCTAACATACCCAGAGAGGGAACTCCATAGAACAGACAGGCGGAGCCTCAGAGAGGACCTCGTCAACAGTGGGTGGGTAACCAAGCAACATGGGCGGTCCTTATTCCCTAAAACGGTGCCTACAGTCTGGGAGGGCCCGTGAAGGAAGCCACTGTGGGAGGGAAGCCTTTTTACAGCTGCCTGGTAAACACCATGGCAACTCCATGGTGTGAGGGCTCTAACTGAGCGGGTAATAAGTGCTTGCCCAGCCTGCAATGCCGATGACCTGAGCGCTCGGCCTCCCCCAGTCTCTGGGGTGAGGCCAGATAAGTGGACTTCACTGCCACGCTTAACGTGCCAGCTAATTTCAGATACCTCTCAGTACATTCTCTGCGTGGGTGGAAGCCTTCCCCACCAGGACTGAGATGTCAACTCAAGTGATGGAGGCCCTGCTGAAGGACGTGATTCCTAGGTTCAGGCTCCCCAAATCTTTACAGAATGACAACGGGCTGACATTTATCTCTCTGATTACAAGAGGTGTTACCAAAGCCGTAAGAGTGAGGTGGGTACTACACTTGGCTTGATGAGACCTCAATCATCAGGAGAGGTGAAAAGGGCTAATCAGACTCCCAAGAGAACTTTATCCAAATGAAGCCAGGAAACACAAGAGGATGGGATAAGACTCCTTACAGCATCTATATGCCTTGTTCCAAACAAAAAGTTAAAATTAAGTGCTTTTGAGTTAATATACAAAAGGCCAATTCCTTATATCCAAGAACAGGAATGGCTCAATCCCCCATGAGCAGAGCAATTTAAATATAGCTCCCAAATAGTGGATACCATGAAGGCCCTTACATGAAAGTCAAGAACTACCGGCTCCCACAGATTGAACCCTTCATCCCTCCTAACCTGGAGACTGGGTAAATCTCAAGACATGGAGAACTGACAGCTCTCAAGACCAGCTTATACCAAAGTGGAAGGGACCCTATGTAGTAGTTTTACCTACTCGTTCTGCTCTAAAGTCACAGGGGGTCATTCCGTGCATGCATAGCACTTGGATAAAATGAGCCCTGGACTAGACTTGGTGGAAGCTCCACAAGACCCTAAGGCCCCACAGTATTCCATGAGCCAGTGTCTGACCTGAAGATACTGCTTGATAGGACACCATATAAGATAAGTAATGAATCTTAAGTCTGCTCTGATCTTGGGTTTCTGCCTTCTAATAGCAGCTTGTGATCTCATCTGTGATCTCATCTTCTTTTCCTCATCTGTGGTCCTCTGGGAACGCCTACAGCTACTTGGTTTAACTTCATTCATTCCTCCAACTAATTTGTTGTAAGGCCTTTATCAAGCCATGACTACCCTCCTAGAATCTTCTCCGTCTTATGAATTCCTCACCCTGTACTCACCCGGCAAGCCAATCTCCTTTATGAGACCACTCAAAATATTCAGAAGGAATGGAACTCTATTGACTGGTGGATCTGCCACCAACAACCCAAACTAAACAGGGAAACCCTTACATACCCCCGCTGGAGCAGGACAGGAAATAACCAACTGCTCTCCATGCCTGGGAGATTCCAAAACATAACCCTCTCCCAGCCATGCAAGTGAAACCGCCCCGTGGTGCTTCCAAGCAACAGATCTGTCTTGCTGTATCGGCACGGACCCTGACTTTAATGAGCTTGTCAGCGATTTCACATGCCGTCCCTATGATGTAACAGGGGTATTCAACACGTGGCCCACGGGCTGCATGAGCAGAAGGATGGCTACGAAAGTAGCCCAACGCAAAATCGTAAATTTATTTAAAAACTTTTTGTTGCTCCTCAGTTTTCGTTAGTGTTTGTGTATATAATGTGTGGCCCAAGACTACTCTTCTTCTTCCAATGTGACCCAAAGATGCCTAAAGGGTTGGACACCCCTGAGTCAAAAGAAATTGTATGGAATGCACAAACTGCCAACCACTAGAAGCCAGCAGAACATGATTCGGTGGTTATGGCGAAGTAAACAATGAAATGAGTTGGGATTCCGAGCAATAGGAAAGACGGGCTTGACCAGCAGCCCGGTGCTGCAGGGAACACTGTGTTTGGAGCTGGTGCCTGGGGTGCCGTGGTTCTCAGCCCTTAGATTACCGGCTGTCCACCCCAGGTTTTATACTCCGCCAAAACCAGTCCCATAGTCAACCCGAGACAGTGACCTTACGAGAAGGTTATAGGTCCCTAGGGAGTGGAGGTGGGTTCGACAAAGAGGGCTGGGCAGCCCAGTGCCTAAATCATAAACAGTCTGGGGGAGGGGGGTGTGGGGACAATAGCAGGAGTCCACTCAGACCCTAAATATGTACAGATTTATGGCCATACTACCTTAGCTCCTCAGCAAACCAGGGGGAAAAGAAGAGCAAGGCTCCTCACTGCTGGGGTCGTCACCTTAATAAGATCATTAGTAGCATTAGTGGGAGGAACCATTTATGGTACAGTAGCAGTTAAAGAAGTCACTGCCACGCTAGCTGATGAGGAAGGCCTGGCTATCAAAATGTTACAACATTCTACTCAGTGCTTAGCAAAAATGGTTCTAGATCACAGGATAGCCCTCCGCTACCTTCTAGCGGGCCAGGGAGGGGTATGTGCCTTAGTTAACACAGCTTGCTGCTTTTTATGTTAACGCCAGTGGTATCATTGAGGAAAGTTCAACTAAACTGTTAAATAAAAGCATCTGGCTGACAGAAATGGTCAACTTGATCTCCCTGAACAGACAGGGAATGGAGTTAAACAGACTCTCTGAACTCACGTGGCTTCTACCACTTCCAGGCCTCCTCAGACCAATTCCACTTCTAAATTTTAGACCCTGCATTTTATTTATTTATTTTTTTAAATTTTGCTTCAATTTCAGCTTATAGTCAGTATTATTTTGTATTAGTTTCAGGTGTATAGTGCTTAGACAATCATATACTTTTCAAAATGTTCCACCCAGTATTTCTAGTACCCACCTGGCCCCATACATAGTTATTATAGTGTTATTGAGTATATTTCCTACGCTGTACTTTATATCCCCATTACTGTTTTGTAAATACCAACCTGTGCTTCTCAGTCCCTTCACCTTTTTCATCCATCCCCCCAATCCCCCTCACCCCTGGCAACTTTCAGCCTGTTCTCTGTGTCTATGAGTCTGCTTCTGTGTTTTTTTGTTGTTGTTTGTTTGTTTGTTTTTTAAGATTTTATTTATTTATTTCTAGAGAGAAGGGAAGGGAGGGAAAGAGGAAGAGAAACATCAACGTGTACTTGCCTCTCACATGCCCCCAACTGGGAACCTGGCCCCCCACCCAGGAATGTGCTCCAACTGGGAATCGAACTGGCAACCCTTCGGTTTGCAGGCCAGCACTCAGTCCACTGAGCCACACCAACCAGGGCTGCTTCTGTTTATTTTTTTCTTCTCATTTATATTGTTCTTTAGATTCCACATATAAGTAACATCATATGTTATTTGTCATTCTCTGTCTGATTTATTTTATTTAGCATAATACCTTCTTGGTTGAAACCTGCATTTTAAATCGCTTGCTAACTTTTCTTACAAAGAGAATAGAATCCACCAAACTATAGGCAATAGGCCATGAGCAGTTTGGACTTAGGCCTGGTGACAACCAAACTGATTTTAGACTTGCTGGAGAAAAGTTCTGTTCCCCTTTGGCACCCGGTGATGATGTCCAGGTTCAGCACAAAGCAGGTATGGAAGACTGGCTGTCACCCTTTATTGCTACAGGAATGAAAGATAGGAAACAGACAGGGAAGAGATTTGTCACTGGGCTATCATCCAAAAGACCTTGGCGTGGCAATAAACAAACAAAAATTGTGTGTGTGTGTTTTTTTTCCTGATGTTTTTACTATAGCTAAACCACAAAGACAAAATGCTTCTCTCCTTCAAAATCAGCATTCAGTACAAAGAGAAAGGACAGTCCTCAGGAATGCTTCCTGGACAACATGTTACGTTTACAGACACACCTATATGTGCCTCCTCCTCCCCCCAATTTAAAATTATCACAGATAAATATTTCAGGATATCAGTCCTCATGTCCATTAAGAAACATTTCCAATAAGTGAATTTATCATACTCCAGCCAAGAATGAACTCACTGATATGGAACCTTTTCCCCCTGATTTCTAGAAAGCAAAAAAAAAAAAAAAAAAAAAAAAAAAAAAAAAAAGAAAGAAAGAAAGAAAAAATTCAAACTAATCTGTCTGCTGAACTTCTTCTGCCTGAGATTAAGCATGTCACTTGTGACCTTTATTGATTCAGCTATTGGTATAACAAAATATCAACGCGTAGAAATGTTTCCTAGAAGGTTTTTACACACCCCACGTGGCAACTTCTACAGGACTTCAATTTCCGTGACCCCTTCTGTTGAGGATCATTAGAGGGGTCAAGATGACTGCTTTTGATAACCAGATCCTCTCTGTCACCCTCATTTCTCTAAATGGCTCCATCAATCACATAGTTGTTCAAGTCAAAAACCCTAATGTAAAATACTTCCTTCATTTAGCTTTAAAGCAATTGCCAATCCTGCCAGTTTTATATCGAAAATAAATCTGAGTTCTATATATTTTTCTATTTCTATTACCACCTCAGTAGTCACCGTCAAGATAATCTCTTGCTAGGGCTACTGCAACAGTCTCCTACCTAGGTTCCCGGATTTTATTCTTGTTTGCTGTAATCCCATTTCCAGAGTTATCTTCCTAAAAATATAAGCCAGGTCATCCCTTTGCCTTTAGGTCCCCTCAAGTGCTTCCTATTCAATATAAAGTAAGTCTGAGCTTCTTACCCTGGCGGACAAGGGCCTGTGTAATGTAGTCTCTGACCGGCTCTCCAAACCATACTGTACTCCTTTTAACCCGCATGCGCTAAGATCCAGACCTCATTTTTATTTTTTGTGTATGTCCATCTGTTTAGTACCACAATAGAACAACCAGCACAAGCTTTTCCAAGAACTTTGCTATGTTTTGCGCTTATCATGGCAACTCAAACACCACCCTGTAAAATACTTAGCTTGCCATCATCCATGTTATATTCTATCAGATCACCTTCTCTCATTTTTTCTTAACCCTACTCATCTACATCTGTCCCCCACCACCAGGCCTTTAAAGAAGCAGACTTTCCTGTCTTACTTATTGTTGTATTCCCAGCTCCCAGTTTAGTGAAAAATCCTCAGCACGTATTTGTGAAATAACTAAGGGTACTGGAAGTTTTGTCACATGGAGAGTCTCATATGGTAAGAAGTACTGGCCATGAAGTCTTTTGGGAGATCCCTTACCCAGTACCACAATTCATTTTCAAGTATCTGGATCCTAAGCTGACCTTACTTACTGATTCTCAAAGTCTACTGAGATGCTCCCTCCAAGATTCACCATAACATAGTCTTTAGCAAGGTACTGTGCCTTGGCAGGGTTAGGTATTATTTCTCTGTATTTTCATAAAACTGTGAAAATACACCTCTTCCACAACATAGACACATCTGATTTTTTTAATAAAGAAGTTACCATTTCTTTTTAACATTTTATTAATGTATCTTTAGAGGGGAAGGGAAGGAGAGAGGGAGAGAAATATCAGTGTATGGTTGGTTGCCTCTCATGTGTCCCCTGCCGGGAACTGGCCGGCAACCCAGGCATGTGCCCCGACTGGGAATCGAACCGTGATCCCTTGGTTCACAGGCCCGCACTCAATCCACTGAGCTACATCAGCCAGGGGACACATCTGATGTTTTATCATTAATTTGCTTCTGTAATTTATCCAGTTAGGCTCTAGGTCTTGAAAAGGCCAGACAAGTGTATTACTTGTCGTAGATCAGATCCAGTACATATATTTCAGAAAAGCAATTTACAAAGGTCTCTCTTTTTTAAGTTTACTTGCAACACGGTTATTTGTAGCTCCATCCCTGAGCCTAGATCATCCATTCAGTCGTACAACAGTTGGACTTGACACATGTGGGATTGTTCTCCAACTTCAGCGGTTGAACTAAAGAGGAGCAGGGTTCCCACAGCCTTGGGGAGGCCTGATAACCAGTGTTCTCACAGCCTTGAGACCGGGTCCAATAAACTGTCCCCGTGACATAAAGTGGGCTTGCACGTGCAGAACTATGTTATGTTATGTGAGGTTTTGGCAGTTTTCTGGCTTTGTTCCTCTCTAGTACTTAAACAAGTAGGAGCTTCGCACTAGTTAGGCACACAGCTTTGTGGCATGCATGGCTTACCCACCTGTAAATTTTATTGTCAAGCATCCCCACCACTCCTAGCATTTTATTCTGTCTACTAGAGGCAAGAGTGGGTCTGCCTGGCCTTGATTGGTTGCAACACAATCGGTGTAGTCGGCAGGATTCGTCACAGAATGCTATGGAGTCTGCACCCCCGGAGGGGAGCTTGGTGTGGCTGATAACCGGCAGGTAGTATTTGGTGGCCGGACTCCTGGCAGCTTGGCCTCCCACCCCATGACTGGCCGTATGTCAGGGGTGCGTGGACACCGTGGAGAAAGCCCTGTGGGTGGTGGGGAAGACCCTAGAAAGCCCAGTGCCTCTTTGGCCCTGGGGGCCATGGGCCAGCTGTTTCTTTCAGCTTTGTGACCTGAGACGGAGACTACGCTTTGAGGCAGTGAAGTTCCAAGAGCCCCAGAGGACGCGAAAGCTCTGAAGGCTGAAGAGGAGACTGCATGACAAAGTTACACGAACACGGAGGCAGAGAAAAAAAGCCGTGAAGGTTTGAGTCTGCGCCTTGGTAAAAAGCCCGCGCCTCTGAGCTGCTGCAGTCCCCTTGTCCACTCCTAGTAAGCTGTTCAGGAGAAAAGGGTGGGGGCGGGGAAGGCACTGAGTTCTCTGAGGGCAGCAGCCTGTGGCTGCTGGGGAAGTTTGGGCCTGAGAATCCCCTTCTCTCCCCTGCCCTACACCGACGTGGAACACAGTTGCTGAGAGCAACCTACCAAAGACCAGCCCAGGCAGGTGCTTTGTCAGCTTCAGTGGCACCAGCACCTGGAAAGCTCTGCTCCCAGCAGGCTGATCTCAAGAGGCAGAGATCCCTGCAGGCAAGCAGCATGTGCTGCTGTGCCTGTGGGTCAAGGCTGAGTGCTTGGAACTGAGCTTCGCAGCAGTGTTCCAGGAGGCAGGGCAGCTGTGGGAGCTGGTAGAGCTGGCTGTGCAACCAGGAAGGCTGCAAGAGAGCAGGCTGGTGCTGGCACAGATGGCGAAGCAGGCACTGGCACCTGGAAAGCTAACCAATAGGGAGAGCGCCGGAGAGCCTCGGTGGCGGTGGTGGTGGCGGCAGCAGGTTAGCACAGCGCCTGTCAGGCCCC